>JAYMFT010281899.1:0-10479 GCA_038088735.1 Panulirus argus | reverse complement strand
GAGAGAGAGAGAGAGAGAGAGAGAGAGAGAGAGAGAGAGAGAGAGAGAGAGAGAGGAGAGTTGCGTGTGGGATGATAACAATTTCCTGTTAACACAAATGGGGAGAGAAATTAAGGTTGGAGGGCCAATATAACCTACAACGGGAGAAAGACCTTATAGGTTCATAAAAATAATACTTTACTGGCTCGTAAACTGCGTTATACTGACTGTAGTAAAACTGTAGGTTACTAACAAGTATACCTGTAGGTTGTTGACTGTAGTAAAATTGTAGGATACTGACTGTAGTAAAACTGTAGATTATACTGACTGTAGTAAAACTGTAGGTTATTGATTATAGTAAACTGTAGGTTATTGACCTTAGTAAAACTGTAGGATACTGACTGTAGTAAAACTGTAGGTTATTGACTAGTAAAACTGTGGGTTACTGACTGTAGTAAAATTGTAGATTATACTGACTGTAGGAAAACTGTAGGTTATTGACTGTAGTAAAACTGTAGGTTATTGACTGTAGTAAAACTGTGGGTTACTGACTGCAGTAAAACTGTAGATTACTGACTGGAGCAAAACTGTAAATTACTGACTGTAAGAAAAAAATAAGTTACTAAGAGACAGCTAATCCAATTGTGGTACACAATAAAGTTCTAGTCTTATTGAGTAGTGGACTGATCCGCCAATATATCGAATGAATTTAGATGTTAAGAATATACACCGATCGTCTTCAGGTTAGCCTAGTCTGGAAAACGACATTGCCTTAATCCGTAAAGACGTTTCTTACTGCGCGTGAGTGAAAGTATTTAATATAATGTTTGCCTAACCCCTCGAGAAAACCGTGCTGAGAATCCAGAATAAATATTTAAAGTTACGTCATGACAAAATTTAAAAGCCGCTGCTGGTTTTACGACAGTTGCAAGTGGTGGCGCTGGCGGTGGTAAGATGTACGATGATGTCAAAAGCCTCTTTCTCTCTCTCTCTCTCTCTCTCTCTCTCTCTCTCTCTCTCTCTCTCTCTCCTGTCTTTTTTTTTTAAACGTGTGGCCGGTGATGTCTCGGCGGCAACAGGACGTGCAGTTTCCTCGGGTTGTCTTTCATGCGTGATTTCCTTTGACAGTTCCTTGAGAAATCTGTGGGAGAGAGAGAGAGAGAGAGAGAGAGAGAGAGAGAGAGAGAGAGAGAGAGAGAGTCCAACTCAACCTTTCACTGTGAGGTTAACCCAGGTTGGCTCGCGCGGGCGCGCACGCACACACATTCACACATACGTCACCACACGCCAGCGTGCCCGCCTCCAGCCACTCAACCACCAAGAGCAATTGAAAGGGGATAGAAAAAAAAAATGAGTAAAAAGTAATGGCAGTACAGAGGTGAAAGTAGCGAGTGTAAGAACTCCTCAAAGAACCGGTTAAAAAAAAAACAAGTATGGTCCGGTTCTGCTGTGTTGACATGGCTTTATGCTGTTCTCACGGGGAGGTCAACAGCTTAAGGCAGGGGCAGCGTGGGGCAGGCCAGTGTGAGGCAAGGCAGTGTGGGGCACAGTCCAGCATTAAGCCGATTTATAGGGTGAGAATCTGGCCATCTATTTTGGTCTCCCTTAAAGTCCATCTGCTGGTGGGTACTGCTCACCCTTGGCCATCTACTGATGGATTTTGCCCACCACTGGCCGTCTACTGATGGATATTGCCCACCAATGGCTATCACTGATGGATATTGCCCACCCCTCGGCCATCTGCTGATGAATACGGCCCACCCTCGGCCATCTGCTGATGAATATGGCCCACCCTTGGCAATCTGCCAGCGACCCGCGACCCGCGACCCGCTGGCTGATAACAATCGAGGGCCCCCGTCGCAGGGCAGAGCTACACCACACATTCGTTCACCCCCAACCTCCCCGGTACTCTATACGTCCCTCTGGTGGTATTACGGTCGACTGCAGATGTATATCAGGTTGTTTGGTCGACCAGCTGATGCTATCATGGTGACTGGTTGACAGCTGAGGGATATCAAGATGACTGGTTGATATGATAATATGATATATAGGGGTATATCATGGTATATTGTTGACATCTGAGGGTCCCATGGTATGACTACTATGAAGGACCTCAGGCATGGACAAAACTCCTCATCGAGCCCATGTCATATGACGAGAGGAGAATGATAAAATGTAATGTAAAGCTGTTGAACGGGTACTAAAGCTGGTTATCATAAATAAAGTCATGGCTTTTAATATAACGAATAACAATATATGAAAGGGTGTGACGATAAGGACAAATATGAGGAAGATAAAGAAGTGTATGGCGCATGCTAGGAGATTTTAAAGCTAGTCCGGTATCTTAGGGTTTAATGAAACCGAAGGGCAACCCTGCAATCCTGACACGGAGGGTGTGAGACTTGTTCCGGGCATCACTTCAACACTCCCAAGTCAGGAGGGGGTATAGTGCACTCCCCTGGGGCGGCTGCTGCCTACAACCTAAAAAATCAATAGATATGAATAATAGGATGTAAAGTTATAGCTGAGGATGTAATGGGTACAGGAACTAAAGCTTACGATACAGAAAAGTCGCTCAACGGCCAACGAAATAGCGAGTGTTGGTGGTGGTGGCGCTGGCATCGGCAGAGGAGGCGTCGTTGCCCACTACCTGTGATGCTGGGCGAGCAGTGCGGGCCAAGAGTTGGTGTCTACCCCCAGCCATTCCCTCCCGGGCCGCTCCATCCTTCCCCTCCCCACCCCCTCCTGGAAGACTGCCATACATCCTTATTGATCCCTACACTCACTGTATGCCTACACTCATCACCACCCGCACGTACACTCACTATGTATATATGTACCTCAACTTTATGTCACCGTTGCACTTGCTGTGTACCTACACTCATGACCGCTGCACTCTACCTGAATACGTATACTCATCACGGAACACACCCAGTGAATAATAACAACAACACTCACTAAATATCTGCATTCATCAGCTCAGTTGCTGAGTATACGATACCACTCGCTTCATCAGCTGCTGAAATAAATCTGAATTCTACATTACGTACTTTGCAACAGATCGGCCGGGAACCTGTCGAGTGAAGGTTAGGAGTGCAGAAAATGGCGAGCCGAATGTTTTCACCCCCATCTGTCCTGTGACGAAGCGATGGTCGTAATTCTCGCAGTTTATGGCTGAAGTTAGAATTAACTGATATTTGGGTCTCTCTTAATCCCTTCAGGACGACGCACGCTTCTTCAGCACGACGGTGGGTACGACCCTTTGACCAGCCCATCACACCCAAAGGGTCGTAAAGTCGTGCTATAAAGTCACAACGTCTTACTAGAGGGTCGTACCGTCGTGCCCAAGAGGCCGTAACGTCATGCTGAGTCAAGGATCATAACGTCGGCTCCAGAGGAAGATCATTTGAACGGCATCCAACACCGAGAAACCGTGAAGTGTGTTCGCGTGTGTCCTGCACCAAGGAGGGGTCAACAAGACGCCCGCTTGCCAAACTTCAGATGGATGAGTCTGGCCGCTTGAAACACAGATAAAATAAGTAGAAACAACTAATCTCGGGGGAAGGGACGGTGTACTTACATGTGATCAGTAACCTCATCATCCTAGCAGTTCTTACTGGGGGGGGGGGGAAATCAAGATTTCCTGCAAGTGTAGAAATAAAGCCCATTATAAAACATGGAGACTGAAAATACACTGATTACCGAGCTGCGGGAAGAAGCTGATATTCTTAAGGTAAGCCGACCACATTTCAACACGCAACACTCGCAAGTCATCGTCTGTCCCTCCTGTTCCACCTTCCTTCATAAATCTCTTCCATTCCCGCGCCTGGAACATATAAATAAATACCGGTACAAGCTGAAGGCAGGACGCGCGGCTCAAGGCGACCGACCGTCGCAAAGGCGAGCAAGGCGCAGAGAGAACCAGGAACACTTCCTGGAAAGCACGTAATCACATAAACCTCCCCAACACGTACGTAGGTGTCATATTCTCGCGCTGGAGGGAGAGAGAGTAGTGTAGTGAAGACAATACCTACTCGCCCAAACAGCGTTCAAACCAATCAGCTACGCCAACCAGCTGGTGGCCAGTTACATCTTGTGGTCTGTACGTGCGTGACGTGTGTGTGTGTGTGTGTGTGTGTGGGAGGGGAAGGGAGGGAGGGAGGTGGGAGGTGAAATTGTATGATATTATCTATAACTTGACTCAGTGATGTGTCGAGATGTTTTTTCCTTCCCATGAACTTGGGCGCCAGGGAAAGTACCGTTCCTTTCCTAACTTTATAGTGGATGGTATTATTTATCTCCCACGTACGGATAACGTTGATAGGAGACAGACAGGCATCGAGTACACTTTCATTTTCACGCCATTATGGACCAAATAAGGTACATTTAAGAATTTGAATTTCACGGCGAGTGTGTGTGCATCATCACACGTTCTGAGCTCCGCGAGTTAATATGTCTCTCTCATTTCTTTCCCCCGTGGTTATAATTGCCCGACATTAAGATTCATGGTATGCACATATCAAGAACACCGAAATGAACCAAAATACGAGACCGCGTGAAGCGTTTCGGAACAGTGATTGAAAAGGCATGAAAGTCGCTTCCCACAGGACTTTCTGGTATCAGTGCGGATGGCGGCGGTTGCCACGTACTGCAAAGCCGTTACCGGGTCACGCGGGCTAAAAATTTCGCGTCATTTTTGTCTACTTGTCTTACCGCTTTCCCTGGCCAGAGAATTCAGCTGTGTCACCAGAACTCAGTCTTATTAAAATCGATTTCTTCGACCGATTCATTCTTTGCAATTTACACCAAATAAATATTTTTAAACGTTTGAACTATATGAACATATATTTTGAAAAAATGTGATATTTGCCTACTTGTTTAAGGGAAAATTTTTTACCAAATGTGCAGGTACTCGAACTAGAATAAACTGCATTCTAAATCATTGCTAATGAACTACTCGGTATTGGTAAAACTGAGGTACCACCAAATGTTGTGGGAAATGAGTACCTACCAATTACTGCACTCATTCATTTGTGAAATGACTTGAGGGGGAAGTGAGCAAACGTTCTCATTGTCCCGTACCTCATTAAACAAGGAGACCCCACAAGTGTGTAGAGCTCCCTCACAATACCATACAAAATGGGTAATTACAAGTAAGTAATGAAATCAGTCCAGCCTTGTCCCGAAAACATTCAATTTCCCTCCACACTCTCTCCATTCTCGCTTAATGAATTTCAGCCATGAATTATTCCATTACAGTAAACGACATTTCCTCACAGCCCTTCTCACCGTTCCCATTCCTGGTTTCCACTCATTGTGTACGTCTGTTGTATGTGTCAACATGTATGTGAGTGAGGGCGTTTGTGACTGGTGTATTTCTTGGGTGTATAAGATTTGTGTGTTTGTGTTTTTCCGTACGTGTGTATTTGCATGAATTGAGTCTTTACGTCTCTGTCATAACCTTCACAACCAGCCTCACTATCATCATAACCTCTCACACGATCAAAGTCACCATCGAGACAAACCAACCCCAGCGCCACCGTCAAAAGCAGCTCACAACCACCACCACAACCACCATCACTACAACCGTCACAACCAGCCTACTACCACCACAACCACCATCACAACTAATCTCACTACGACCACAACCACCACCACGACTCCTACAACGCTACGAAGCTCACCACCATCACAACCACCGCCAGTGTCATTACCACCAACAACAACCAGTCCCAACTACTTACCACCACAACCACCAACCACCACGACGAACCTCGCTGTACCACAACCTATCATCACTGCACCACAGCCACCATCACTACTGTCAACACAAAGCCATCATCACTATCCGCACCGCCAAGCAGAGGCACCGAACGAGCAACGCAAGTGTCGAGAAGCCGTTCCACCCCCAAGAACAGGAGGAGCAGGAGGTCACCAGCAGGAGGAGGAGGAGGAGGTCGTGACCCTCCCCTCAGGGGCAGGAGACACACACACACACACACACATTCATACAGACAGACACAGAGGAAACCTTACCTGGGTCTTCATCTTGGAAGTGACTGCCCGCCGTCGCCCGCCCTCTCCTTTATATACCTCCAGACTTACACTCTGACGCCTGGGTCCCAACCCAACCCACCCGCCACTTTTACCTCCGCTCCTTTCTATCTGTGAACGGCGCCGCTGCCCCCTGGCGTTTGTTTTGGTGTAGGTATTCTTTTTTTATCTATTTCTTTTTTTTTTTTTGCCTCGCATAATAATCGACAAGCCTTGCGTCACTGCCTAACAAAACTCCACCCAACACAGACACACATACGCGCATGTAGGTAAGATGAGTAATGTTAACTACTCCTTAACTACGGACTACACAAACACACACACACAAGGTAGCCTACGCCAAACAATGTAAGCTCACTACACACACACACACACACACGGCTTTGTCCCACGGTGCGTACAACGGGCCACGCATACAAACAAACAAACACAAGTACGCAAGGTGGGCTATATCCAGCGCTCCCTCCTTGCTCCCTACGGACCATGCAAACAAAACAGGTGCTTTTGGGCCCGGTCCAGATCAGAGCCTTAAAATATCCGGGTGTTTCCTGAGGAGTGCAAATGTAATCCGGGTGAGGGGGAGGGGAAAGGTTGTCTCCAGCATCTAATGTAATCACCACCCCACGTAATGTAATCACCACCCCACGTCCTCATAAAACAGCAAGGCATCCCGAAGGATGTTTGTTTTTCCACTGAGCATTTGTGTGTTTCCTCTTTGGAACGGGTGGGGTCACAGTCTCTCTCTCTCTCTCTCCCCTTCTTAAGTGTTTCGTCCCTTGTGTTCTTTGGGTGTTGCCGCGACCAGCAGCGCCCCAGCTTCTGTCGCGTGCGTACCACGTGATGGTCTCAAGACGCCTCGCAGATCGAGAGCCTTCACAAAATGTGTGTCAACAAAAAGACTGCCTCTGGAATGAATATCCATCCCTTGTTGTTGTTAATGTTGTTGTTGTGTTGTTCTTTTTACAAATCTTACACAATGTTGTAGAGAGTTCGGGTCACAACAACGCTACACCGGTGTGTCACTTGCCACGTCCGAAATGCCTCCCTTAAAAGTTGAAAGTCATGTCATATCGGAGCTCTGCCGAGGCTCTGCGTGGAGACGACGGCCACTCGTCCGTCCTCTGTTCGTCCTTGTGCTTTACACACTGGAGAAAATGTGACGGAAAACAGCGGCGTTATAAACAAAAAATATTACATTTTCCCGCAATGCGTTACACACCAATAGCACCCCATAACAGTCAAGTGGTGGCTGGTGGCGGCGGTGACGACTGTTCTTAGAGTGTTCGCTCGTGACGGGTCAAGTTCTTCTGCTCGATTTGTTCTAGAGAGAGAGGGGGGGGGAGGGGGGGAGGGGTTACTGTTATAACGTTGCACCGTCCGCGTGATATCTCAACAGGCAGATCACTGTTCAAGGTACTGCAACACGTGTGATGGCTTCGCTAGAAACAACGCGGAAGACCCCAGGACGACTCTGTGATTCAACAAGGAGAATAATCAACAAGACACGCTAATTGGCCACCTGTGGAAGCGCCTCCGAGTGGGGGAAGCGGTAAACAAGATTAAACTCAACGAAAGTCGAAACTTAATCCTTACTTTAAGCTCTTTCTAAATCCCACTTTTTTTTTCCCCAAAAATCAAATTCTACAGCACTACGATTCAACAACACTGCCACGGCATGAGGATGTTGGACATAACCATATCCTACGGTCTATCATGGGAGCTCCTTATCACAACTATTGCCAAATCTGCTATCCGAAAGGTGAGAGGTTTGTATACATTTTGTGTCTGTATACATTTTCCTTATAAGCAGCTGTGACATATCATCATGGATGCCACTCACCCCAGTATGGAGTACCTCTCACATACCTGGAGTGGTTCTTCTTCTTCCACCTCTCTCACGACCGGAGTGGAGTCAAAGCCCCTTCCACCTTACAAACTCTCCTGCTGTCATCTCTCTTCAGCCATCCCCTGAGGCCCGGACCACCAGCAAGCGACAGGTTGCTGCTTCCAATAGCTTCTGTGTGAAGACTAGCCACACGAGGATTGTCCGTTATGATAAACCCCCCCCCCTCCCCCCACTCCTTCTTTCCTCGTTCGGGGAAGATGAGGAATTCTCTTTCTTCATCAATCCTTCCCTCTTTTTCCTGTAGCTTTCCATCTTATGAGATGGGTCCACAAACACCTGAACTTAAATCAATCCTTGTGGTATTTTTCTAAATTTTGTTTTGATAAACTTCGACATGGGCAGCTTTGCATTTGCCTGAACTATGACGAGTGCAATGGAGAAAGGAGGGAGAATAAAAAATGTTCACCGCAAACATTTAAGTTCACACACACACAGTAAAGAAATCACAGCCCACTACAAATACCCCACCAGAGAAACCACAGTCCATCAGAACTACTATAATCCACCTGAAACACCCCGGAAACTTTGACTTGCCAGAAACATAGTATTCCACTAAACCGCTTAGTCAATTCAGCAGCAACACAGAGATCATGAAACACTGGAATATCAGTGTGAGGTGGAAGCAACACTGAAACGTCACTGTGAAATGGAAAACATCACCCGAAGCTTCGTTAAGAACCGGGAACTCACTAAAACATCACAGCGAACGGGAGAAACGGCCAAACAACATCACAGTACACCTGAAACATCCTCGGAAACTCGACAGTAGACGGGTAACATCACAAGACGCATCACAATGATTTAGATACATCAACAGAGGCACAACAGCGAACTAAAAACTCGCCCAAAACATCAACAGAATCCCAACAGTGAACTAAAACATCACACCCGAAACATCGGTGCCCTGGAGAGACCTCAGTAAATCATAAACACATCACCTTATACATCACAGAGAACTGGAGATATATAACAGGGAGTTGCGAAAACTACAAGAGACTGAATACGCTTAACCAGAAACATCACAGCGTTTTTAGTACGTTGGTGGCTCCAGTTAAGGAAAAAAAAGTCAACATCAAGGCCGGGCCTTAACTGAAATATAGAGGGAATTATAAAAAGGGAAAAAGAAGAGACAAGGGAGAGTGCTTACGAACTTTGGAGGAAGTGAAAAACCTTTCTTTTAAAGTGCGTCAGGTCATAGTTATTGGCAAAGACATGAGAGGGCAGAGAGTTCCAAAGATTCGAGGTGTAGGGAAAGAAACAGTTATCAAAGCGGCCCACCCCTTTTGAATTCCCAGCGACCACACAGTTCTCATGTGACGCAGCAGCTTGCCGAGTATTGCGTGGTTTAGCTAGTGGTGGGGGGTACACAGGCAGCCAGCCCTAGGGAGCAAAAACCAAAGTAATACCTACAGAAGAGGGAAAATGAGCCAACATTGCGGCGTAGGGCAAGGGGGTCAAGTTTGGAAGTTAACCTGGGAGAGTTTATGAGTCGAGCCGCTTTCGACTGAACTCTAGTCAGGTAAAGATGCAGGGCTAGAACACCCCAAATGTGAGAGCAGTACTCCATACAAGGACGAATCAATCCTTCGTGTAAACGGAGCAACTGTTCGGAAGAAAAGAAATTTCGACATCTAAAGAGGACACTCACTTTCTTAAGAGGCAGACTCACTAAAGCTGTCGAACATCACAGCTTGTTAGAGCTAGAGCTGTCGAACATTACAGCTTACTAGAGCTGTCCTATATCACAACTTACTAGAGCTAGAGCTGTCGAACATCACAGCTTACGAGAGCTGTCCAACATGACACCTTACAAGAGACAGAGCTGTCGAACATCACAGCTTACCACAGTTGTCCAACATCACCGCTCACTTGCCCTGCCGCTGGGAAACATGACAGCGACGCCGGAACACCGCGTGGGGGAAGTGACACCGTCCGTGAGACGTCGCGGAAGACGTCCCAGGAAACACAAGAGCGACGAAAGGAGGGAGGAAGGAAGGGGGAGGAGAGAGGTGCGTGTGCCGGAAGCCGGAACCATTTACCCCCTTGCCTCGGGGCGTCACTGTACTACCCCTTCCCCTCCTCTTTCGTCACAGGTCAGCGACCTTCCGCGCTACATTTTCTTCTTCTTTTTTTTTCAGAATGAAATTACCAGGTGGTTACGTCGGTGGGTAACGACGCGGTAGGTAGTCCAGGTCGTTACAGCGACATGCCTTTTGGTTCCGTCACTCGAGAGTGAAAGTACTACTGGGAGGTGGATGTACAAGGTGTGTGTGTGTGTGTGTGTGTGTGTGTGTGTGTGTGTGTGTGTGTTATTTCTATTTGTGTATTACGGAAGAGAGTTTTTCACTCGTGTTGTCTCGTCTCTTAACCTTGTAAGAATACAATGTCTTCACTACTCTGGGCGCTCACACACACACACTTCCATAACCGATGCTTTGATTTAGTATTTTCTTTAGACGGATACCTTACACTTAGGTTCAAAAAGACTAAGAAAATTTAAGAAGCATATACATATATTTACACACGTGTAGATGTATGTA
>JAYMFT010281888.1:0-10479 GCA_038088735.1 Panulirus argus | reverse complement strand
CATAGTTATTGGGAAAGACATGAGAAGGTAGAGAGTTCCAAAGCTTCGACGTGTAGGGAAAGAAGCAGTTATCAAAAGGGCACAAATCTGAGTTGTCGAGGACACAAACTAATCACGTGACGCAGCAGCTTGCCGAGTATTGCGTGGTCTAGTTAGTGGTGCGGGCACGCAAGCAGTCAGCTCTCGGGAGCAAAAGCCAAAGTAATACCTATAGAAGAGGGAAAGTGAACCAATATCATTACAAGCCTTAATGAATCTTAAACATTATTTCAAACCCAGATTCGTATTCAGTGTGTGAAATAGTCCTTATACTGAGGTGTCCAAGGACATCTATTTTCCTGAGAAAAATACGAAAAATTGCAGGTAATAGTTCAGGGTATTTTTTACCCCAAAAAAAAAACCTTTTGTTTGAAAATTGAAATATACCACAATGAAACTCTTCTATACTTGAAATAATCACAGAAAAGTCTCAAAATGCTTTCTCTCGCTGATAGATACCTAATAAATGCGATGCGAATTATCACAAAATCTGAAAAATCTTATCATTCTAATAATTACAAGCCATTTTCCTAAGAAAGATACCAGAAATTGCAGGTGATAATTCAGGGTATTTTTTTACCCCAAAAGAATTTTTGTTTGAAATTATTCCTCCTGGCAAAATTTTTTTTTTTTTTTCCTTTTTTCACTGTAGTGAAATTGTTTATTCATTACGCGTCTTTGTTTAAGTGTTCTTGCTGAGGGATTTCAGACATCGTTATCTAGGCTTTAGTCATTATACTGAGATGCTGTCACCACTCATTGTATCCAGTATTAGTCGTCATTGTTAGGTTCAACAAGTTACCGAGTAGTCTATTGGTAAAAGGGGCTATTCACCAGCTATGGGAACACATTCATTACATCCTACAAGTTCTTTCACCTTAAGGCTCAAAACCCACCTCGTGTTCGGTACATTCTAGAGGACCTGTAGTAATACGGGTTCTCAGTGGTCCAGGCTTCAAGGTTCTCCAGCTCGTCCTCGTCCTCCAGAAGCTGGGAGACGCCCGGGACCTGCAGCAGTTCCTCGAGGCTGCCAACACTCTTGAGTTGCTCCTTGGCAGCGAAGGACAGCTGTGGAAGGGGCAAGAAACGTTAGCTCAGGCACGGGTCGTAGTCATAGAAGAATACCAGTTGTATCTTGATCAGGTCGTAATGACAGAAGAACGCTAGTCGTACCTTGCTCAGGTCGTAGTGACGGACTGGATCCAGTTGGTCTGAGATGTCAGACGCGGACGACATCGTTGTGAAGTGGTCCTGCCCCTGCACCGCTGGAGGCCCTATTCTGAGGTCGTACTCGTCAGATGGGAGTGACGTGAGAAAATGAAGTTCGTCTTGTGAGGAGAGAGGATGCTGATCATCTTCTGAGGAATGAGAATACAGCTCTAGGGGGAAATCAGGATACTGCACTTGTGATGAAGGAGGATACTGCTCTTGTGAGAAATGAGGGTACTGCTCATCTCGTGAGGAATGAGGATGCCTCTCATCATCAGAGGAATGAGGATGTCCCTCATGTGAGGAGTGAGAACACCGTTCATCTGGTGAGGTCCTGGGAACGTGTCTGGCACTGTGGTAGGTTCCGTTCCGTTGCCACTGAAGGTGGAGGGCTGGGAGCACCAGGTGCTGGTACAGGAGTGGCTGCCACTGGTGCTGGCTCGCGTGGGGGAGGATGGGGAGCTGGCCCCCAGGGCGCACGCTGGGGTACCAGACGACACCTCCTTGCTGCTGCTGCTGCTGGTCGTGCTGGGGCTGCTGCAAGCAGTTTACAGCGACTGTGGAGACGACGGCAGCCGTGGAAAGGATGGTTAGAGCTCTCCTCACCCCGTCCATTCTGTGGAAAATAAGATTACAGTTATAGAAGCGGTTCTCCTGTTGTGCTTGATGTATAGGGCTAGTGTTTGAAGTTCATAAACCACTGGGTGGGCTTCTTAAACCACCGTGTGAGGTTCGTAAACCGCTGCGTGGGGTTCATAAACCACTGTGTGGGGTTCATAAACCATCGTGTGGGGTTCATGAATCAGAAGGTTTAGCTTATGAACCACCGTGAGGAGTTCATATACCGCTGTTTCACAAATCAAAACGTGTGGTTCCTGAACCAGTTTGAGCAGTTCATGAACCCGTGTGTTCGGGTCATAAACCAGGGTGTAGAGTTCATGAACCAGAATGTAGGGTTTATGAACCATTTTGTGTGAATAATGCTGATTCATGAACTGGAGTGTGCGGTTCATGAATCCTTGTGCTCCCCGCAGTTAAAGCTGCGAACCCGAAACAACTCGAAAGTCTAAGTTGACACTTTAACAGCAAAATTCACTTTCTTGTACACAAACCTCACCTCTGCATTATCAAATTGGTGGAGCCGGACCTCTGCATCGACGATGACAATAATAAATTAATTGCGACAACATTAAGGATACCTGGCTTATCTTGAGCTTCATGTGGCTTTTAAAGACTTGGTTTCGAACCTGGCGATTGACTGTCTAACGATACCTGGCAAGTCGTATCCTTGGGCTGCCAAGTGAGCTGTAGGAATTGTAGGAATGTCAACCGACCGGCAGGCAGGAGACTCATCCCACGTTAGACTGAGGTAAGAAAAAAAGAATGATAATCGTAATAAGCCAAGAAGTTCCCACTTCAGAATAATAGATATATTTCACAATGTTGTGTGTGACAGTTAAAGATAAGGTGTTATTGCGTAAATGTTCGTTCAGTATGTGAGCCAAGGAGCAGAGCTCGGCTCCTCCAGACAGACAGAGAGAGCTAACAAAGTAGGAAAGGTTTGTGTGCAAGTTCTTTTTTTTTTTTTTCAGTGTTGCCCGGCGTGAGAACTAAATTATTTGCGCTCCCTTTTCTGGTTGGGTTTAGTGGCGTTTGTTGCTGTATACGTAACCTCTACCGTGCTTGTTTATGTCTGTACGTGTGTATGTCAGCCAGTGTGTATGACTGTGCATAAAGGGGAACATTTCACACACGTGGGACTCCATCTCTCAACATTATTCTCACATATACTTTTCAAACCGTAATGCTCTGTGCAGTGTCTCTTTTCTTTTCTACCCTTCATTTCACGCAATTATCACAGAAGCATATTTTCCTACTGTGGTAATTTGTTTATTGATTAGTTTCTTATGGTGTCCATTGCTTGATCTGTTTTGCTTGGCGAAGAATTGCAGTGTCCAGTACTCGCTCTGTTAATGTTTCAAAAAAGTGAGCCGTATCGACAATGGCAAATTTCCTTAGAAAAATGTTATATTTGTTTATTCCCTCACCCTTCTGTGTTCCATTGTGGATGCATCAACGTTTGCTGTCTCGTTTCAGTGGCTTACTACCCTCACTCCAGGTACTCTGTTGCCCTCCGTTGTACCTCCTCCAGCAGATCTGCCAATCTCGTCGAGTGGTGTAATGCATACTTTGATCTTGGTTACTCATGTGCTACGAATATTTTTCCGGTTCATACGTCGTCTCTAAAGTGAAGGTAAGTCTGACGTTGACCGACATGCAGTTCTCTCGTATACTGTGTTGTCCTGGTGGCGGTCTCCGTGTTCACAAACACCAAGTTCCTCTCACAACACGCAGATTGATTCCTGTGGTTTTGTCTCCTGTGAAATCATAGCCGCGGCCCAGGATCAACTGAGGGTCCCATGTCACACTGTGCTAAAAGGCTGGGCTGTTACACCATCCGGAATGAGTCGAGTTCTCTCGCTGGATTCCTCTGACCAACTTGGGAAAGGCACATAAGAAGAACAGATGACAGAAGAACTGATGATCTGTGACGAATTCATCTTGCTGGAGGGCCAGTGCGTGTGAGTACTCGGGAAGGACAGATGACAGACGGCATGATGGGTCGTCAGCTGGTGGACAGTAATGGTGTCCTACGTACCCCGCCTGTATAGAGGAGGACGGGACTCTAAAGCTGACGGCACCTCTGACTGACGCATTGTTCCCTTCCGTCAAGGTTATTTTCGATCAACCCAAGGAATTCTAACTCCACACCCCCATCCTCATATCCTTGCCTGGAATTCCAGTCCTTTGACCGCTGGTGAAGGACGTTACGTGTGTGTGTGTGTGTGTGTAAAAAAAAAATGATAATAATCCTTTCCTTTGATTCATGTTTGCTATTTCCCGCATGAGCGAGGTAGCGGCGGGAACATATAACTGAGCTCCAAAGGAAAAGCTCCTCGCTTGGCCCCATATATTCCTTATTTTGGAAAGTAATACAGTAGGGGAGGATTTGTAGACACCCCCACTCCCGCCCCTGTCACTTACCTTCGACTGTATTATTATTTTTAGTATTATTATTATTGTTATCGTTATTAGTAGTATTGCTATTATTATTATTATTTAATCAGTTGTGGGGAAGGGTTGTAAACATACAGAGAAAATATATTCATCATAAACAGCGGGGCTGTGAAAGTGGTGGTGGGTGGGTGGGTGTGTTAAACAAATTGTTCCCAAAAATTCAGACGTGGAGGTCGTCATACAGGCTGCTGATCAATTGATAACGATCACTTTAGCGTTTGGGACGCGACTGTTTATGTAACGGTCTGTAGCAACTGCGATATCTTCGGTACAGTTTTAGAGCCTGATTGCAATTCGGGGACAATTCTGGCGGCAAGAGGTAATGGTAGTGAGGTCGGTGCTGTACTTTCCTCCAGAACTGCCGCGTTGAAGTCTTTGTGGGGGTTTGGAGAGAGTCGGGAGGTCCTGTGTGTTGAGCGCCTCCTGCTAGGGACTGAGCATGACCTTGCACGCCCTTGTCTGCACCTTTTTTAGTCGCCCTTTGTGTGTGTGTGTGTGTGTGTGTGTGTGTGTGTGTGTGTTAACATGGCGGTGACGCGTCATATCTATCAGGATTAGGGTGTCCATAGATAATCACAAGCGTAATAAATTGTCAGCAACCTTAGTTTTAATAAACCTTCTCAAAAATCGGTTACAGATAATCTAGCTGTATGATAACTAGTTTTCATCTCAGACTACCGCTATTTAAGGAAAAAAAAATAAACACGCATTTCCTTGCGGCTGATGCAAGACATTAAGGTGTTTGAAAATATCTTATATTTACAGTGGAAGGTCGAGTCCATAAGAGGAAATTAGTGGGATGGCAAGACGAGTGACAGCATTTCCTGCAGAAGAATCATGGATGACTCTTGAATCTTGATGTTGTGGTTAAGAAAACTCACACACATACTCTCTCTCTCTCTCTCCACATACACTCTCTTTCAATGATTTGACCATAATTATAAAATCAATCAGAATAACAATATTATTCACGTTTCATTATATATATATATATATATATATATATATACTGGAAAATGAGTGCGTGGTTAGATTTGGTTTCAGCCTGAGTGTGTTATGAGAAGCGCCCGGAATGTTCACTGTGAAGTAAGGAACCATTTGATTAGAATTATGCAAACACTGACTACGAATGTTTTATGTGCAGTGTGACACGTAGTTGATGTTTTAAGTGAGATGAGATCTGCCACGAAGAGTGTGTAATGTGAATGGATGTTGGAAGCGAGGTAATCAACATACGCGTCACGAATGGGTTCCTGTCGTGGTGGATGATGGAAAGAAAAGGTGAATGGATCAGAGAAATGCGGTTTTCAGCTTAGCAACACGAGCTAACAGAAGATGGCCCTACACGCTCAGGGCTTAGGACTGTCATCTGGGAGCGAGAAGGAGCGTGGGTGTTTTGCAAATGCGAAGGGTGTGAAATGTGCCAGGGAGAATGGGTAGGGCGCAGCTCCCTACCTCGTGGGGAACCATAGAGCCTAAACACGGCCTTAAGAGTTTACAAGAACACCTCACAACCTACGTACACACAGGGATGACTACGCAGTACCAGCTGTGCAGTCACGTCCGTCCCATAGCTATACTGACATATAACCGTGACTGCAACAGTCTCATGATATGTAACCATGCGTGTGATCCTACGACTCATACACAACACCTCAGACCGGTGATCATGGCATCTGCAGCAAGCGAGTGTGAAACACCAGTTGAGAGAACCAGTGGGGACCCTTCCCCCGAAGGCTCGGTCGCTGACGTGTGTGTGGATGAGGGTGGGGTGTAGCCAGACCTTGGGAGGCGTCCCAAGGTCAAGTTTGGAATTTTTTCAATTTCCTTTAGTGTGTGTGTGTGGCTATACGCGGGTACTCGTGGTCCCTTGAATTTTGAGTGTGCCTGGACACACGGGTGTTATGTTGATGTGTATACATGTATGTAATCACCTCTATGTACAACACGGAGAGTTTTACGCTAGCGGGGCCTTATTTTTGAACTTTGTATACTATCGAGTTGTTTTTTTCAACCTTTATGGCCTGCCAAAATTAGTCTTTTTCAACCATCCACAAAAATGTTCGGTAGAAGTAGATCAAGATCATTATCAGATCAATGTTAGACGACTACTTCATTGGCAAATAGACCTCTGGATCAAGAAAACATGAAGTGAATAATTGAATGCTGGACTTCTTTTGTTACAGGTTTCAGTCTCCTCCTCAGAGAAGCTGACGGGAAACTTTCCCTTTCACGCATTCCTGGAAGATTTTCATGGCGGTCATCAACACACTCTGCTCCTTAGCTGTTTTTCCTTCCGGCTGTTGAGCCGAAGGAAGTGTTGGATGTAGAGGTGCCCGTGTTCTTTACTCTCCTGCATTTATGGTTCATCATGAGGAACAAGTTGTGAGGATGATGTGAACATTAAGGACAGCGTCAGAAATGTCTAAAGTTTGTATGAATGCAGTAAGGTGAGGAGGGACTGTAAAGCTATAGACACACACTCATGATGACGTTACCAGAGAACAGTTCTTCGATGCCGAAACTCAAGAACAAGACAAGTCTGGAAGTTGGCCGAGGAAGCATTTTCTCCAGCAGCGGAGTTGTGGACTCATAGAACAAGTTAAGCCAAGAGGAAATGGTTGCGATTGCTATAGGAAAACTCAAGGGACATACATTATGACAGTGACACAGGGACGATAGGTGAGGCCCCGTGGGTGTAAAGCTCCCCATGTGTACGCACAAGCAAGTAATAACATCTTTATATAAAGATACGGCCAGATGCTAAGGAAAGTATTTCGAGAGTATTGTTAAATTCACCCGTTTGGTGTCAGCTGACGGAACGTGCGCGGCAGGTCAAGGGGAGGCGAATACTCTGACTGTTAACGTAGGGGAAAAAGTGGATGATGTGGTTGCAATGTTTACAGAAGGGGCCCTACGTGTGTAAACTACCTAGCTTACACGTATGCATAAGTAATACCACAAGTAAACCTCGTCCTGCTCGGGGTACACCAACAGTAAACCGGCCCGCACATCCCCGCAGGGGTCTGGACTTCCCATGGCCGCTGGAGGGGTCACGGCTCGGGTGGGGTGGGGGTGGCCTTGGGTCGGATGGGCGGGTGGGTGGCATCACTACCAGCCTGGAAGTCTTTCCCCGGGACGCCAGGCTTTATCTCTGACAGAGACAAGATCTTACCCTTAACAGCCTTATCAAAGGTTAGGTCATAATAGCCAAGGGTCGCACCGCCCCTCTCAGAGGAATCCTCCACAGCCGAGCACAGTTTAAGAGACAGGTCCTCACAACTGTGCTGCTCACTCTTGTTTACAAGAACGGAAGTTCGGGACAAAGGGAGTTTGGAAACCAACCTTGGTTCGGTCGCCTCCCTAGCTTCCCTGGTTCGCCACCACAGGTCAGCGGCCGCAGTACCAGCCTACCGGTCTGGTCCAGCACTCTCATGACCCAGACACATTCTCCAGAGGCGTGTGATAATCTCATATAGACGATGCACCACAGCTTTGTATGTTGACACGATCACCTGCAATGGTGCCAGTATCTGTGGTATGGCTGCTGTTATATAAATGGGACCCCGTCAGATACTGTAGAGCTTCTCCAAGATTTTACTAATCTTTGTGAGTTAACCCGATGAGTACGAGGGTACGAGCCTTGCGTGTGACGGCATGACCCATGACGCAACCCCTTCAGCCTCAGGTCAGAGGCACGACCATCATACACCCAAGGGTTGTGACGTCATGTTCAAGGCCCGTCCCGTCGTACTCAAGGAGTGAGGGGTCCATTATTAAGCAGGTTTTGATGACGCGTGGCAGGATATGACGACAGGCACAAATACGTTAACAACATCAACGCTGCAGGCGAAATGGCGCCTTCCCCTTTTTGCATACGACATTTCAGAGGAGAGACGCTGCTGCATTGTGTCTCTGTCACCTTTGTTTACATTTGGTTGGGCCACTCAGAGGGAATAGTTATAGATCAACCCCGTGGCCGTGAAACAGTTTTCACACAAATGCGATGGGGGTACAGGTCAGTTGTTTTCTAGCATTTGGCCTCTTTTTGTAGCACGTAAGTCACCGAAATGATAAGGTTTGATATCATCACAGACTACAATCTAGAATAAACAGTTGCTATGCTCAGGTATAGGGAGATCTGTTGGCCACTCAGAGAGTATTGAGTGTGCGGCCTTCCCTGGGGCCATAACGAGTGAGGACGACCGGATGCTCTCCATTTTGAGGACTGATTGCAGGGAATGCGTGGTGGTTGGTGTATGACGAGTATGTCCTCAGTGTAGAACATAAGGGATGTATACTTTGCTATTAAGTTATAGACACGATAGGATCATTGTGGGTGAATTTCTCATGTGATCCCAGGGCCATATTCTGTCTCTGCGGCTGTACAATGAGCCAGCACTTCAGCGGCTGTGCAATGAGCCGGCACTTCAGCGGCTGTCAAGTTTCGCTTATTTGCCCCAAGTTCCAACAGTTGACAACACGCACCTCACAAGACTCGTTTTATGAATCTAGGTCTTCCTGCGGTGAACGTTACGCGCTGGTCCTGCCCTCGTCGTAAGTTCTCTCAATACACACACGCGAGTAGGGGACATGACCACTGATGATCATTGGCTCTGACGACACTGATGAGGGACGACAAGAAGGAGCGTTTGGCTGGAGGACAGTTGGTTCTGGTCCAGCAGCACACTACCTGGTGGCTGGAACCGAGAGAGTTTAGTCCTACTACACCAGAAAGTTTAAGTAGTAATATGAGTGACTGCTTGATAGATATGGCACCACCGGCGTCGACTCCTTTCCCATTGACACGATTAGTCAATCAGTCTTAGTTAATTACACGCCACCCTTGATGGATCGATGACCAACACAACATCAAGGCATGATTACCGTCGCCATAGATCCCTTTAGTTGTGACCAGCATCGAAAACACTCCACCTATAGTCATGGCCAGTACCCTACATAATCCTGACCAGGATCAACATCACTCTACTTCCTTTCCGATGTATTTCTTGAAACGGATCGTGCTCAGATACGCAAAATCTTAAGAGTGTATTGACAGTGCCTTTTGTACAATTACTGTCTTCGATTACTGATCGGCGCTGATTATAAAGGCATATGAACAGACGCTCACAGCTTGGTGCATTCTCCGTATCTTTCTTTTTCCCATAAAACTGTGTAGTTCGTAGTAAGCAACTTACCTCCTGTGAATTTTGGTGATCACGAACAGCCTCGTCTTCGCCAGAGGAAGTCTTGTGTTGACCTGCAGACCGCCAGTAGTCCTCTCCAAAATCACAACAATGTCGTGTTTACTCTAGCCATCCAGGTTGTCTTGTGTGTATGGAAATATCAGCCCGCTGTCAAAAGTTTCCTCATTATCAGTCACCGGTTTTCCTCAAGTTATTTCAGTGATTTACTTATTCGTCACCACTTCACCGGCTTGTCATAATTCTCACGGTCGTTTCTGTGAGTTCTGAAGTCTTCTGGTTAGTCTCGAGTCCCATGGGAAAAGCCAAAAATTCGTAGTGGTCGTCGACAGGTCTTGGGAGTGGACGCAGCACTTCTTGCAGAGACGGGCACCGGCGGGAAACTGGACGCCTCCCTCCCTCCCTCCTACTCCTTGGGTACTGCAAGGTCGCCGGGGGAACCGTTCCCGTGCTGCTGTGGCGTCAGGCAGGCAGGAGCGGTTTGCGTGTGAACTTCCTTTGATCTGTGTGACACCTGCAGCCACTGGCGTCAGGCTTGGATGGTGTGGGACAACTTCTTTGATTCTGTAACCTGTGCGCTTCCACGCACGCGCCGAGGACACGGCAAGAACAACAGCAGAAAGAATTTCGTTTCAGAATATCGTCCATACGTAAACAGCAGATAAAGGGAGGATACTTACATGTGTTGAGGATATGAAAGTGCTTATATGACTTACACCAATAGACATACACGACCAAAGCCGCACAGTTAGTCTTCGTCTTTCCATTTATATCAGGTATAGCAAGGGAAAAAAAAAAACGCTTCGTCGAAGAGACACAATCTTATTGCTTGAATTTGTAATTACCTGCGTTAACCTAAACTGTAAGCTTCGCCTTCCCCTCACTTTTCCGTCCTGACGGTACTATAGCTGTCTCTCCCATTGACAAAGCAACTCTCTTTGGTTCCCGT
>JAYMFT010281877.1:0-10479 GCA_038088735.1 Panulirus argus | reverse complement strand
GGGAGAGAGAGAGAGAGAGAGAGAGAGAGAGAGAGAGAGAGAGAGAGAGAGAAGTTCTTTGAGGAGACTGTACTCTGAATGATACAGCCTACCTGAAGATGAGTTCACTTGCAGTGTAACCTCTTGCAGGTGAAGCCAAGTAACACTATTTATGTATAATAAAAGAAATATCTGAAACAAAACAAACCTAGTTAGATATTATGACAATTAGCACAATCTTAACAGTAAGCTATCGATGAAATTACCTGAACAGGAGTGTAACCAAGAGAAGCGGCCAAAATATCATCTAGATCAGTGGCTCGCAAGAAATCTGCTGATCCAAACCTTACAGTAGGTGGAGAGTATGCCACTGTTATCTCTCCACAGTATACTAAAAACAAATATGAAATAATATTAACATTTAAATATTTCTCAAATTTCACACAAATACAGAAGTGTTAATAATGTCAAAATAAAGGAAGAAGATGAAGGACTTACCTACTACTTTTTGACAAAGTATTTACTAAATTGCAACTGACAACATGAAATGTAATAAAGGTATTTTAGATAAAGAAAAGGGTCAAATGAAGAAGGAAGTAGCAAATTAGATGTAATGAATGGGTGAACATCAGAAAGTTAAAGTTTTATGTTGTATTTGAGAACACAGAGGTATCTTGCTTACAGCAGTATTTCAACTACAGTTTTGAGTATCTACACTTAAGATCATAGATATGTCTTAAAAATGGAAATAGTGATGTAAAGCGAACATATTTCTTTCTTATGAAATGAGAGAACATATAAGACCAATAAAAGGACCAAACAACACGTTATACAGCCCTAAGCTTACAAAGGAAAAGATAATGAAAGTAACTTGTAGTAGGAGCGTATTGGTAAGTTATTTTATGAACACATGGAAGAAGGGTGAATATCTGTACTTAATATTAGCTGAAATGTACCAGAATAAGTGTATTCCATCCAATTTCACTCAAGTGTGTTCAAAGATCTGGAAGAACAATGTCCATTAAAAAATACAAAATTCATAGCCAAAGAAGTAATTCATTTTACTGTAAAGGTCTCACCAGCTTGGTTTCCAAAAATGAAATACCGAAATAATACTTGAAAAAATTATTTCTTTATAAGAAACAAAAGACTATCATATAGGAATAATCAAACACCCAAGAATCAAGAGACCCCTCACATCTTACCCATGGACAAAGAGAAAATACTCTCATCCCTCACTTTATGCAGGACCACTATATGTGATTTTGCTATTTTGTGAGGAACTTACTTCTAACAGTCCCTCTTTTTATGTGGTCAAAATTCACTAATATGCAGGTCTGTGTGGTTGACAAAGCACCAACTCTTCAATTTTTCTCTTTGTTTATTGGTTTGCTTTTGTGATTTTTCTCTGGGTGATGTTTTTGCATAACATAATCCCTGCATGAAATGAAGAATGGGTGTACTTGTGCTGGGAACAAAATGTGAAGGTAACTTGTAAACATGGTGAAAAAGCGTGGACATCAACACTTAAAATTAGTTAAAACATACAAGACTAACAGTGTATATATCAAACTTACCCTCGACCTCATCATGTTGTCAAGCAGGATCAGGTGTAAGGTGAGCAATCCAGGTTACTGCTTACCATAACAATCTTGCACACAACCTTAACATCAGCCTCACCCTTACTGATCATGCCATGGTACTGGAGTGCTACCTCAAGGTCTCTTAAATTCTGTGTCACAAATCTCACTAAATGCAAAAGTGGCACTGGCCCTTCAGATGGTAGTCAGCTCACAGGAAAATGTCAAAATACACCAATCAAGGCCAATGTTCACTTTCACACTCATGCAGAACCTCATTGTTAACTTCCCTCACAACATTATACATCTCCCTGACCCCTAATAACACCAAGTAGGCACAAGGATAAGTTGTAAACAGATGAGTCCAGATCAGTGTATGCCCAAACTTAACCTTCAGACACACGCAACTTTACCATCAGTCTCATCCTTAATCTCAATAATCATCAGTTGTGCACGAGTCAGTTTAAAGCCAGGATAAACACTGGCCTTGAGTGCTGCTGTTTCACATTTTCCTGAGGGCCAGCTCCAGTAACACTTCCGCACTGTGGCGTGATTGGTGAGGTTGAGGGTGAAATTGAGGGTAAGGTTGTGCACAGGTGTGATGGTTAACCTCTGGTGAGTAGTAGCCATTACACTTTACCCTTTGAGGCAACTTTGTAGAGTTGGAGGTTGTGTTGTGTATGGGGCTGAAGTTTAGGTTTCAGTGAATACTGACAAGGATTCCTGTTTTCACATATTGTCCTGTGGGCAGACTCTCCTCTGAGGGGTCATTAGTACCTCTGCATTGTGGCGCAATTGGTAAAATTGAGTTTAAAATTAAATGTGAGGTTAACAGTAAGGTTGTGAGTGAGGCTGTAGGAGAGTTTTCACGATCAGGTTAGGATGAGCAATGACCTGGGCTGTTCCCTTTAAACCTTATCCTTTGTGGCAACATCTTGAGGTTGTACATGAGTCTGTGGGTTGTATTAGGGTAAACATTGGCAAATAATGTTTATTCACATTGACCTGTGGGCTCTGGCCCGCTTGTAGCTCTCTCAGCCCCAGTTGAATATGAATACTCAGTGCAGTTACGTGTAATTTTCATCAATATTTCTACAGTAACAAGAAGGAGGTTGTCAGCATCTCTTCTAAGTTATTTTAACTTTATTTATTCTCTATACTTTCTGCTTCAGAACCCTGCTCACTATGGGGGTACTTGACATAATAAACGATAGTCCACGTAAGACAAACCATTTAGCATACTTTTCGTCAAGATATCTATAAGTAAACGCTCGCTTTAAAGACATACATTTTGTATCTACTTTCACTGAAAAATTCTAACATACCTGTGGAAAATAAGGAGCATAGAGCTACCCAAACAGTCACCTGACTTGCCATCTTGCAACTGACTGGTGACTAGATCGATATGGAGCTATAGAGAATGGACAGTATTTATCGTGTTTATTAACTTTTTGGAGAAGTTACAGCCTGAAAAGCTGTAACCTATTGCTACATGAATATTACATTAATTCAATTTTCGTAATATCATTCGGAAAAATAAGTTTGTTATGCTGTACAATAAGAATATTTATATTGGCTTCCCGTTCTCTTCTATCATGTGACAGATGATCGTTCTTCCGTATAATAAAAGGGGGAGGATTTTACATCATTTTCTTCATCTAATTAGACGAATCAATTCCAAATATTTGTAGTTAATATATAATAATATTTTACGAATAAAATACAGAGAAAACATATGTAAAAAAGTCTTTCACCGGTAAAAGTTTGAATGTCGGAATTTGGTATCGCCCATATTGACAAGTGTTGAACCACAACAAAGTCAACTTCCAGCGGCCGCTATACTCAAGAATCTTCATGAGTGATACCAAAACTACTCATTATATCTACTCGAGTACATTTTCCTAGGTACTTTCTGTTATGAGAGCCAACTTGTAATTTTTTTAAGGGGGGCAAAAATTTATAAATTGGTGACGGTCAAATTTATGTGTGGTTGATAAGGTTACAGAACATAGGCTGTTTAATCCCGTTAAGTTAGTGAACATTATCAACAGCTGTATGATTCGGGGAGAGAGTGTTTTATAATATCATAACGTCAGTTCACAGGATGATTATGATTACAAGGGCCCAAAAACATTGTAGAGTTATTGATGTCATCAAACCAACTCATTTTTAGATGGTTTCTTTGGCAGTTAAAAGTTAAAGTTCTCCTAGATGCTGTGATACATATACTTAGTCAGTCGTTATTTTGCCGTCACGCGGCACCAGGGGATGAAACAATTGAGCCCCTAAATGCATTGATTTTTCTTTGGGTTAGCACGAGTAATTTGTACAGCCTAGTTAGTATGAGTTCATTGACATGATTGCATCATTACAATATTTTGGTGTCCTCTTGCTCTTGTGGTACAGATTAGAAGTTTATGGTGAAATTCTTATGTAGGGGCACCATACTATATTGAAATTGGACAAAATTTATCAGAGCACTCCTCCTACTTTGTAAAGTTGGTTTTCTGGTTCACAGCATATTGATAGTACTTATTTTTACTTGATACGACAAAACCCCAAGACATGCCAAAAGTAGCCAAATGGTACAAGAATAACACAGCGTATGTTATCCACATTGTTTAAGTTGTACTTGAATATGCTGGAAGAACATTGATATTAAAAAGAAGATTTATAGCCAAAGAAAGAAAATATTTATTTTCTGTAGTGCTCTTATCAAATTGGTCTACCAAACATAGAAATGTATTTACACTATGTACTATATACTATTAATTTCTTTTGAAATGAAAAAACGTAAAATATGTAAACCACCAAAAGACAAGTGAAACAAACCTTAATTTACCTAAGAAGTATGAAAAAACTTTGAGTTAGCATATTAAAAACTGTATGGTGTTGACATTCTTATAAAGTGTTGCTGGCACCATTTTATTAAATAAAACATCACTAATTCTCTATTCAAAATTAGTAGAAATTCTATAATTTACTATTTCAAGTTACAGGAAAATACTGAAAACATTTTGTGGTCATAAAAATAGATTGCAAATCATTAAAGAGATTTAGCATCTCACATGGTAGCCAGATCTTGTGGGCAAGCAGAAGATCTTGCTTTAGGGTATAGTACTTTAAATGTACAGCAGTGTTAAGTGTACTGCAGTTTATATAGAGTTTACATACAGTATGAATACCTGTACCTATAAGTTTAAAGTCCAGTGTGTAAATTCTTGTACAGTAGAATTATGATGATTACATCCATGGATGAAGAGAACATAGTGTTGTGTAGATGAAAGATTTAAACAGTGTAGAATTTATAAGTGCAGTGATATTTGGCTTCACATCTGGTTTTATCCCGTTCTGCTCCTCCTCATAATGCATCTATTAATGTATTGCAGATTTGTTTTTTCATGAGCTGTGTAATCATTTCCTGATGTTATGGTGATCACAGATTATTCATAAATTAGTCAACCTAGATTATGAAAGATTCCAAAGTTCGAAATATAATCATAGTGTTCAGTAATTCTGGAGTATCGGTATTTCAGAAAGGGTAAAGCCCATGAGGATAGTGAATTAACAAGGCTGTCTTGTAGTGTTTTGGTGCCTTTCATTTATGCTGAGATTAGCCATAATGTATCAGAATAACATTGTGCATACTTTTATGCTGAGATTAGCTATAATGTATCAGAATAACATTGTGCATACCATCCAAATTGCCTCCTTTTTTTAGTTGGTTGACACTTCAGTCTGTACTGATATTTGGGTAGCGATCTTGACTTATCCTCAATATCAACATAACTGTAATTAAATGGTGATGAGATAATGGATAATAACTTCTTTGATGATCTATTTAACTTCAGCATACATACATACATGCAGTACAGACACAGAAAAAAGAATCATCTTAGTCAGTGTCAGTCTCAGCTCTTTTATGAATATAATTATGTTGAGGGATGGTGAGACAGTGATTAATAGCTTAAGGTGGACTGAGGTCCACATGGGCCTAGAATGATGGAATCCCTCTATTTTATTGAATTTATACAATGGTTACACAGAGTTATATAGAAAAGCAAACAGCAACAAAGTGAAAAAACAAGCAAATAGCCTGTGATCTTCATATCTGTAAAGCCACAAATGGTTTTATTCCACTTGTTAACAGTCCTGTGAAGAAATCAACAGTAAGCTTCACTAGAGTAAAATCTGACTGTTGTAGCCTTAGATAGTTGCAAGATGAGGATTATTGATCTTTGATCATTTTAAAAGTTTGTATAAGGTAACCTCTTAATATTTTCTTCACTATGCTGAAAGTTAGGCACCACTTTTTTATTTCCTTTTTCAATGCTAAACAGAGTATACCATGTTATTGCATATTTAGTAAGGAAATCTATACTCAGTATCTGGTACTAAAGCTCCAGAGACAAAGTTTTCTTCCTGATTGACAAACATGCTTTAAAATTTCTCCAAAGGATCATCTGATCCTTTTTTGTGACACTTATGAGAGCTACTCCCTGTCATGTGGTGGCAACTCACTCCCTGACACATGCTGACAGCTGACTCCCGACTCACGAGGGCGGCTGTCTCCCTGACACATGAGGATGGATCACTCACTAACACATGATGGTGGCTCACTGTCTAACACATAAGGGTGACTCACTCAATGACAAATGAGGGTGGCTCTCTCCATGACACAAGGGCAGCTTACTCCCAGACATATATTGACGGCTCACTTCTTGCCACAACATAGTGGCTAACTTCTTGGCACATGACAGCAGTTTGCTTTGTGACCCATCATGTGCTTGATTAAACAATGTCTTAGAGGGGAAGGCAAAAAATGGAGTGCTAGTATCATCTCATTCTGTGGTTTTAACTGTTTTCTTAACTCTTTGCAGTAATATGTTATTATTACATTATGCATAATAGTACTAATAGTCTTTATATTTCTGTTTAGGAATTCAAGAAAACCATGGCAGCCCTTGAGAAGCTGATTCGTGCTTTTGAGGCAGTAAAACTTTCTCAAGGAGGTAATGGTACAAATGGAGGAAATTCCTCGGTAACAACAGGCAATGGGGGTCAGGCAAATGAATCACGTCCCTCAGAACACTCCAGAACAATGGCATCATTAGCATCATCACTCTCACAGCAGAGCCAGGGACTTCTGAGGTACATCATTTAATCTAATTGTTCTGTAGAATGGTCAAAGAAGGAATTTTTTTCTTTTGAAATGGAAAGGACCAGTTTTTGATTAATATGGAAAGAAAGAGATGATCATGGAAGGGCATTCCCTGGGTGTTTCCCTATCATCATTGAATCTTCTAATTTCATGGCATGAGTTTGGTACATAAAGTTTTTCACATCATTTTTGCACATCTTCAACCTATGCCTGTTATGTTAAAGTGATTAATGTGAAACATGAATTTCTGTACTTACATAAGTACTTTTTACTTTTTCACTGTCTGTACTAAGTTTATAAGTAAAGTAGAGCAATGTCTTTATTTGTATTGCCACAAAACACAAAACACTTCCTTTACATTGAGTCCCTTGTAATTTCTTATGTATTTTCGTACAAAATATCTAGAACCCTAATATATTATCTTACAGCATCACTCCATCTCCAGGGTAATTATTTGTACCTTTATATATCTTTTTGGTCAACCTATCATATTTCTTAAATTTTTCGTAACAGTACCATGCTAAAAGTCTTTCATCAATGCTGCATTCTTTATATGTCCTCCTAATTTCAATAGAGCCACATAAGTTATTCATCCATACTGCACTTAGTGTTTTAACATTTCCTTACATTTATATACCTGGGTTTCTGTACATACATCAGAGTTGGAACAAGCACTCCTTCATGCAGACATCTCACACTCACTACACTTGAATTTTTTCCATTGACCAAAACTTTTTGTTAAACCAGTTTTCTCGGCTAGGCTGTTCTCTCATTTTAGCTTTCCCAGTGCCATTCTTATTGAGCTTTGAAGTGTCTAAGCTCATCAACATCATCTTGCAAATCTTAACCATTCAATTTGATGTTACTTTAGTGACATCACATCTCTTTCAGAAACTAAATTTTTACCCCTATGTATTTTCAGTATCCTTCATTTACTTACACCATCAACTCCTTTGATTGCCTAACAGCACAGCACTATGTTACAGTAAATGTGATAACTTCCTCCCTGTAAGACTGTAGTTTACTAAAACTTTTTGTGTATTATCCAACCATGCTAAAATCTCAAATATACCCCATTCATGTAAGATAAAACCAACATGGTGATGTTAAACATCCATGAAATTCTCTCACATTTATATCTAACCACTCACTTATACCACCAGTTATGCCTCACTCTTGGATTACTTAAGATTTAAAACTCATTAGAGCATTCACAAGTCTTTAGTGCACACTATAGGGTGTTGTGGACATATGTTAAAGATTATAAGGAAGTAAACCACAGACTGATGTAGGTAAAAATGAAAGTGGAGTGCACTTGGCTAAAAGAAGGATTATGAAGGAAGACAAGTATGTGTATAAGCAGTTTTGATGCAAGAGATCATGTACTAGTGATCAGTGATTTAAATGCAAAAGTGAATAATTTGGCAGTTGAGGGTCTGATTATGAGGCATTGGGTATTCAGTAAGGTGAATAGGAATGGTGAACTGCTTGTAGTTGTGTTGAGAAAAGTCTGGTGATCAGGAACTACTGGTTTAAAGAGAGGGACCTACATAAGTATATGTGGAGTATGGAAGATGGTAAGCAGGCATTATTGGGTTGCGTATTAAATGACAGGTGTCCAAAGGAGAGATTCCTGGATGTGAAAGTGCTGAGAGGGTTAGCTGGTGGGATTTCTTATCATTAATTGGTGGAGGTGAGGGGTGAAGTTGCCAATGAAAGAGAAAAGAGAAATATATGAACGTCACTTAGAGGGAAGGAGTGCAAGTGCTTGGAAGATGCACTAGAGAAAGTGGCAGGAGGTCAGGAGGAAGGTGTTAGGGCTGAAAAAGAGGGCAAATGAGAGTTGGGGTATGTGAGTATCTGTAAACTCCAGGGAGAATGAGAAAATGTGTTCTAAGTAATAGAAGGGAAGAAAGTCACACAGCAACAGAGTATTTAGTCATTTTGAGGCTGTTTGTGATAGAGGAAAAGGTCTGACAGAGATGTAACAGTCTGAGAAAAACAAGAGAACGAATGGGAAAATCATTGAAGGATGCAAATGGGGTAGTGGTAACAGTCATTGGTGAGGTGAAGTGGAATGAGTACTTTAAGGGTTTCTTGATGCATTTGATGATGAGATGGCAGATGTAGGGTGTTAGGGTCAGGGAGGTATGCAAAGTAAGAGAATCATGGCAAGTGGTTTGGTGAAAAGAGAAGTGGTGGTGAAAGCCTTGCATAAGTTGTTAAACTTGAACTTTGAATAGAGCAGACAGGTTTAGGATTCAGTCTGATGAAATGAGCTATACATGGGTTGCTTATGGTAGTAGCAGATGGGATGGGGAAAGTAATGCTGAGGTGTATAGTTGTGGAGTGACAGAGAAAGGGAAAGGTATGGAGTATGATATCACAGAGTAGGTTAAACAAAGTGCCTTGAAGTGGTTTGGTCAAATGGAGAGGATTCATGGTTATAGGTTTACAAGAAAATAGATAGGGAGTTAGGTACAGGAACTAGGGGAAGGAAAAAACAGCTAGCATCAAGGGAATGTATGTGGGAAGGACTCGGTAAGTTGCGAGGAGAATGCAACATGTTAAGAAGGTGTGTTTCAGTAAGATAGGTATGACCATTCCATTTGAGAGCAGTTCCAAGGGGGGGAACAAGACATCAAAGATATAGATAGATGGTGGTTGGTTCTGATATATTGTGGATTATTTGAATGTTGTAGTATGTGCAATATTTATCCTTACTTACACTTCTGCCTTTGTATTTATATATTTTAGAATTTATCCGAAATTCTCTCAAATGAATTAAGATGTACTTATTTCCTCTAATAGCAAAAAAGATCAAGTACTGAATAGTAAAGAGAAAGCTGCTACATGTTCTGTCATAGCTGATGCCTTAGTTGGAGCAAAACCAACGGAAATCCAGAAGTTGCTGTCAGTTGGAATAGAAACTCTGCTTCTTCTAACAGCTGACTCTGATCCAGATGTCAGGATGAATGCCAATGAGTCACTCAATAGAGTTATCAGAGTAAGTTGATTGGGAAATTGTAGAATATTCATTGTTTTAACATGATGCTGAATTCCCTGTCAGAGTTTAACTACAGATTACTGTCATATGCATACTAATGTGATTGACGTATATTTTTTGAATTTTTAACTTTGTGCGGTATTTCATACTATTACATCAGACAGGTATTAATGTTTTCGTAAAGTAAATGATTTATAAGTGAATTAGAAAAAAGTAGAATATAGCAAATGATAGAATGATTTAAGGGAAATTGAATAAACTTTAATAACTTCACAATGAAGAAATATTTGTTTATGAGTACACATGGTATATTTCAGGTATTACCTTCCACTAGAATTACACAATTGCAGTAGTGTATTAGGAAAAGGGAATTGTGTTTTTCTGTACTTTGTATCATAACTTTTTCAGTTGTCTCAGTTTAGAGAAAGTTTTAATTTCTTTCCTTCATACACTTTTTTTCTTACTAGAGCCTGTCAGAGACTCAACTTGGCAAGATCCAAGTTGAATTGTACAAGGAAATCAAGAAGAATGGGTCTGTGAAAAGCTTAAGGGCTGCTCTTACTAGATTTGCAGCACTTTGTCATCATATAAGGTAAGTAGATTTGTATGAATTTTTGCAATGTATAAGGAAGGAGTGCAAATGACAGGGAGATGTATAAGAGAAAATGGCAGGAGGTCAAAAGGAAGGTGCAAAGGTTGAAAAAGAGGGCAAATGAGAGTTGGGGTGAGAGAATATCGTTAAACTTTAGGGA
>JAYMFT010281855.1:0-24025 GCA_038088735.1 Panulirus argus | reverse complement strand
TCTCTCTCTCTCTCTATATATATATATATATATATATATATATATATATATATATATATATATATATATATATATGCACCATGCACCCATTGATGTTTAACATAACATCACCCAATACGAGTCAAGTGAACCAGACACTAACACAAAGTCACACACAAACGATCCACCCGTGGACCGTAAACATCGACACAGCTGATCCCTCCTGTCACAGTTGACATTATCAAACTAGTGTGTGAGGGGCTGGCTAGCCCCTCACTGTAATAGCCTGGACCCACCACCTCTCCTCCAGTAATATACTGACCACTCATATGGCCTCTCATCAGGTGTTGTCCCAGTGGTCGGGAGCGTTGATCCAGGAATATTGTCCTTTGTATGAAGCCGGGAATCCTGGCGCGCCAACTGAGAGAGAGAATCTGGGTGAAGCAGTCGTCGCTTGACCCTTAATCTCGTCGCCTGGCGACCTCTGACCTCTGGTCGTAATTGCATGACTGAGACCGCCGTAATCTCGTTGACACTAGGTAGGTCAGGGCGGCGTGCGTGTGCGTGTCCGTTCGCTACACATCGCCACTGGCGGGAGTACGTGCGTGTGTGGTCTGCTTTAAGGTGTACCCTTGCCCGAGTCTGGTGCCTGCACAGGCCGCACGTGAGGCGAAGGTGACCCTGGTAGGCTGTGTCATTCCCTTGGCCTCGGTTGGCGGACGGCTGGATGGATCCGTGTGTGTGTGTGTGTCTGTGGAAGGATGCAGGCAGTCATGCACACACGACGAGGGTCAGGATGTTGCATGAGAGAAGGAAAAGAGAGGTCCGATGACGGAGGGCCCCGTGAATCTCCCTGTATTCAGGAATAGGTAGTCATGCGCGTGAAGTCCCCTTCCCTTCCCCTCCTCTCTCACTCTCTTTCAGTGGCCGTCAAGTGTCACTCCTTTGACCCCAGGTTATTGTCTTTTATTTCCGCCTCACCCACACATGGGCTGCTGGCTTCCAGTCCACAAACGTACAATCTCTCAATCTCACACATAACATTTGACAACACACCGCTCTTCTTGTAACTGTGTTCTTCTGCAGTGAGCGCTACGCGCTAGATCTGCCTTTTGGCAAAATCTCGTCGTAAGCATTTTCTCTTTACTACTGTATCACAGATAGGACCCTTGAACAGACGCTTGTCATCTTAGTAATTAAGTCAACAAATGATTTACTTATAATTACCACCTCTGAAAGCTGACCACCAGTGTAATGATGATGAGACGCTTACGTAATGATATAAATTGTATCTTCCGTGTCTGTGACCATTTTCCACACTATCCCTGCAACCCACAGCGCTAGTCGACTATCCCTCGACACTATACTCGGCACTGACACTTAACAAATCCGATGAGGCTGTGATGAACCCACACTCAAGTCAGCGCCAGTGACACACAGCTGATGTCCTCTGTCATTCCTATTCCCCCCCCGCCCCCCATCCCCAACCTAATTGGTGAGGACATCCTTTTGCGATCCCTCGTCCCCGTCGATGGTGAGTGTCCACTCGAGTGCCACTCGTGAGTGAGGCAGGAGAGCAAGAGCGCGGTTTGTTTGTGTAAGCTCATCGTGTTATTCACCACCAGGATGCACTCGGATTGTCCTAGACAGCAGGCCACAGGCCCTCCACACACACACACACACACACACACACGCTGTGGGGTATATAGAGTTACATTGTTCAATTACTTATTTATTTAGTGCAAGGATATCTGAAGCCTGATTGTCCCCACCGGAGCGTACAGATTTTTGGTGGAATGCGAGTCTCTGGCATGAAACGTGAGTACGGGAAACAGATGGTGGTGAGCATGTGATGGAGATAGTGAGTTTTGTACGCAGACTGGATGCGTATGTAAGGGAGCATACGTTTGATTATCGATACGTATGCGTAACGGAGCATAGCCATATTTGGTGAGATATTCTCATAATGTGGTTGAGGGAAAACATATTCTGCAGATTGTGTGCAGCGTAGCTGAGCATGTGGAGCGTGCCATGAGCATTTATAGCACAGGAGCGTGAGCATGTGAGGAGCATGTGCCGGAACCAGATCACTCTTCGTAACGCATGGGGAGCGTGGGTGGTGAGCCGTGACCCCTCTGAGGGTACTGGAGCGTGAACATGTGTCACGGCCAGAGAGACCACGTGGGGTCTAGTCTGGGCTCGGGGGAAGGTAGGACCACGTGGGGTCTTGTCTGCACCAGCTGGGTACGTAGGCAAGTGGGACCAAGTGAGGTCTTGGCGACAGATGTTGTTATGAAAGGCATTTCGTTCTATAGTGCCGTTCTAGCGGGTCTTTCCAGCGTGATAATCGTCCGTGCTCTTCTAACATGTCCTTCTAAAGTGACCTTCCAGCCCCTCGCCCCAGCGTGTCCTTCAAGAATGGCCTTCCAGCATATCGTTGCAGCGTGTCCTTCCAGAATGTCGTTGCTGCTTCCCTTTCCAGCATGTCGTTGCCGTGTGTCCTTCCAGCATGTCGTTGCTGTGTGTCTTTCCAGCATGTCGATGCCGTGTGTCCTTCCAGCATGTCGTTGTTGTGTGTCTTTCCAGCATGTCGTTGCCGTGTGTCCTTCCAGAATGTCGTTGCTGCTTCCCTTTCCAGCATGTCGTTGCCGTGTGTCCTTCCAGAATGTCGTTGCTGCTTCCCCCTTCCAGCATGTCAATCTACTGTGCCCTTCCAGCACGTCGTTCCAGCGTGTCGTTCCAGAGTTTTCTTCAGGCGGTCCCTTCCGCCGTGCACCAGAGACCTGTGAATATTTCGCCTCAAGTCTACGATTGACGTTAGCTGGGTCGTGTTATTTGCATGAAAGGTTTACAGATTTTTCTTTTTGAGTTATCCAGATGCCTTTTTGCTATTACCACGGTGATCTGAGTTTCTGATACCTTCCAGCGCTACAGACAGCCTGGTCTTCCAGCACTACAGACAGCCTGGATAGTAACTCCAGTGGTTTGGTAGTGTTTGAATTTTCCTTTGCAGTAGACACGTATCACCACCAACACCTCCACTGCCAATCATCCACTGTCATCCACACCTTAGTCGTTCAAGTCATCCACCTCCATACCCTCCGGTCTCCCACCAGCCTCAGCCATCCAACACGCGTGCCAACACCATCATCCGCCAGCCACATACACACACCCAAAAAACGCCCAGTCATCAACCCCTCCCCACCTACACCCCCCCCCCAACCCGATCACTTTCCACACCCTCATCTAGTACGAAGCTAATCCACCCCCTCTCCCTACCCCACTCAAAAGACCACCTGGCAGCAGGACACGTGAGGGGTGGGGGGTGGGGGGGTAGGGGCGACCACAGGGGGTTATTCTTGGACTTCCTGTCTATACTTACGTGTAGATGGGGGTGAGGGGGACCTTCCCCCTCCTTCCCCCTCTACGACGCAAATACGCACGTGTCTGGCTACACTGGTGTGTGTGTGTGTGTTGTGTGTGTGTGTGTGTTTTAGAAAAGTCTTTCTTATAGACCAAGTAACAACTGTTGGATACCAGTCCTCGTCTGAACCCATGTATATTTAGAAATTGAATTAGAAGATTCTACCCCATATATATGTGTGTGTGTGTAGGTCATTCATCCACATTCAGAACCCACACCGCCCTCCGTTGACTCCTGTACGGCCAACAACAGATGCTCCTGCCTGCCTTCCTCCCGACCCCCTACTCCACATTCTTTTATATCGTGACGCATCTATTAACAGTGGGGCGGCTCTTCGCTGGCGACTCGACCCGTGGCGGAGGGACAGCCGGACCGGGCAACCTCGTACCCCTAGCTTGACGTGCCTGCATTACCGGGTCATCCACCGCCTTAGGAACAGTCACTGGTGACCAGGGTACCGCTGGAGCAGCCGCCACCACCACCACTAGGGTCCTGTAGCTTGTTCTAGGGGTTGTGGCAGCCATGTCATGGTGGGGAGAGGTGGTCTTCTTCTAGCTCTCTTCTCGAGAGCAAGTTAGAGGAGAAAGACCACAATGTATCCACAGACGTGCTAGAGAAGTTAGAGACATTGGACGCAAAGTAGGATTACTGGAGACCTGTGTCTCCATTGTGTGTGTGTGTGGCTGGGGTGTGGGGGAGGTGGTCTGCGCCGTGCGTGAGCAAGGCAGACAGACGCCGGATCAACATAAAGACTCAGGCTGGCACTGCTCGTGTTTCTCATGATCCGAGGATGATCTGTGGATGTAGGTGTGGGTCAGGAAGGTGGTGTTCACGGTAAATTTAACGTGCACTGACTGACCCATCGTGCGGGAGCGGTCTTGGAGAGCATCATTTGTTGGTGATGGTTCCTCAGGTGCCACTGTTACTGTGAGGAAGTCTGTCCACCTGCAGCTCGCCTGAGAGATCCCCCCATGTGTGGAAGCAGAGGCTGTGCCGCATTGCCTTGCCCAAAGGAATCCTGAGGGGTCGTAAAGGTTAGTTATGTGATACCTGCTCACACTAGGTACTTGGCCGGCCAGTAACTAGGAGGATGACCTGGGTGTAGGTGCGAGAGAGAGAGAGGCAAGCCACGTACCCCAACTGGTGGCTGCCAGGGACCCACACTCCTGGTAAAAAAACCTGTGAAGCATTCTATTCAAGATCGTCAAGAATCTCACGACTTAACTGATGCATGCAGAATCACATTACGAAACAGCGAGAGTTAGTTCCCTGACCTTGTCAGCCGACAGGGTTGCTCTGAAGTGTCGCCACGGTAGGGCAACCCTTGTGTCTCCATGGATATATTGGGGTCGCTCGTGGGGTCATCCAGACAAGTGCAGAGTGAGGCGTGGATCAACAGTGGTGAGAGCAGGCCAGGATGCTCTCTCATGGAGGCAGGGTAGCCAAAGTGCCGTCTCTTCTCTGATTGTGTAATTGAGTCTTGATGACAGGGGGCCCTCAGTCCAAACTCTGAGACAGGGTTCTCAGCCCATCTCTGCAACTGGGCCCACTCATCCTAGTTCAGAAACAGGGCCCTCGACCCATCTCTCAAAATAGGGCCCCCTCAGCCCATCCCCATAATCAACTCGCATGTTATTCACATACTCATAATATTATGTAACCAGCTTTGCATACAACATTCTGTATTATGTGTGCCTTTATTCATGTACTGGATATATGGCGGATACCTAATATTCGTCACGACTCGTATATCGACCTTACTGTCCAAATCTATAAAAGTCTCCATTCAACCAATAATTCATGTCTGTCTACGTCTCTTGTGAGTGGCCCTCAGCCCTTGAGACTTTATAACCTGCCCCATACGCTCAGGTCTATTGAGTGCCTGTAGTATCTGACCCTGGCTGAAACATATGAGGCGGTAGATAGAGTCATTACCCTAATTACCCAGGAGTAATATTACCACAGTGGATAAGATGTCGATTTCCGATACCCAAGGAGGGTGGAGGAGACAATGGATACTTCTCCCGAGCTTCCTCGGGTCTTAGACTGATAGGAATATACTGAAGGATCGTCGGGTTGCCCTGGCTGGTACAGAGGCGGGCCGTGACGTCGGAGGGGCCGTCTGATGACGCACGGGCGTCTGTCATTCCCTCCCCCGCTGGTCTCGGGCGGCGTTCCCTCCGCCTTCCAAATGTTCTGAGGCGGTGCTCTCTCTCCCACCCCCCCACAAGCCACCCAGGTGATCTGAGTCGGTGCTCCCCTACCCCTCCTCCACTGTACTAGTCGTGTGGCCCAGCCAGGTCACATGACGAAGCCAGGTCGGCTTCGAAAAATTGGTTAACAGTATTCTGCCCAGGTCGGGAACTTCGTGTTTGCCTGCTGTAAACATCAACTAAAGCGGTGTGGAGGGTTCTGTATGACAGTGTTGGAGGCTGTGTGCTACAGAGGACTATGTGTGGCAGCGTAGAGGAGGGCTGTGTGTAGCAGTGTAAAGGGCTGGGAGTAGCAGTGCAAAGGGCTGTGTGTTGCAGTGCAGAGGGCCGTATATGGCGGTGTAGAGTGGGTACCTCGTATTCCTTAGCTTTGCATCCTTCGTCATGAGGAGCTGCTGCTTCTGCTGCTGCAGGAGACGCGGCTGGTGTGATACTGGCGCTCCCGACGACACCAGAGGCCCTCACTCCGCCTGTGGCACTACTTACCACCATCCTCACTTAACACTTCGCCTTCCCGTTGCCTCGGGCGTGTCACGTTCACGTCGCTCTGCTCGCAACAAGCAGGTATTGATTGCAAGCTTTAAATAGTCCTTTCTGCTTCACGCGAAGATGCCCCCCCCCCCTCCCTCACTCACTCTTTCTCCTGGAGAGGTTATTCAAGCACGTCTCGTCCCCGTTAATGATCAGATAATTCATGTGGCCGTGGCTCCCCGTCGTCGTCTTCCTCCTCTCGAAAATAAACGGGAGACTAAAAGCGATGCTTCCCGTCCAGGTCCTATGCTGTGGTGGTGCTGGCTGAAGGAGGTGAGGTGGTGGCCCGTCCTCGCCCACTTCAAGAGACCTGGTCGCTGTTCGAGCTCTTGAGGAAGCATAGACAGGAGAACCGATTTAATTTGTCACGCCAATACGGAAGCCGAGTCGTAGGCGAGGTCAGACGTGTCGGTGCCCTTAAGACGCAACCAAGACGACAGACTTGGCCTGTACAAGTTAATACCGTCCGTCCTGGCCTGTGACGTAACCAATGGCCAGAATCGGGCCCAAATTTGTCTGTTGTGTCCCGAGATCTCCCACGGTCAATACTTCTTGAAGGGAATATTCCAACGGGCCATCACCTCACTGATGCCACTCCGGCGGGAGTTCATCGCCCAGGTAGTGGGGTGTTGCACAGCCCGGTGAGGATATGTCTACTCGGGGTCCAGGACGGGTGAGGGGCGTCACCCGTGGCAGGAGCACCTTTCACAATCATTCCCTTCGGGTAAACTTCGTCAGGTTGTTGATTAGTCACTGCAGTGTACTGATCTCTTTGGATGAGACACTAATTTTGCTTTCACGAGTGTAAGGTTTAAATGAAATCTAAACTCTGCATAAGCGAAGCAGATAGCTTTTGTTCCGACTTTATAGAACTATCTTATTTTAGTTACTGGTAAATTACACGGACCACCTGGAGATACGTCTCCGATTTATCACACACGACAGATACCCCCCCCCCTACAGGTACTGGCAACACAAGAACAGTACGCCGACTAAGGGTAAACCCAGCTGGAACTTGCTTGAGGGAAGCAACACAAACACCCTGGCAGGAATATAGAAGGCAGCGGAAACACAAACTGTAGCCCCAAAACATTCAGAAAGGTTCCAGCCATTCGTTGATGCACACAATGAATAATACTTAGTGTACGTTCAATTTCCCTCCTGATCCAACTAAGAACAGTATCACACACACACACACACACACACACACAGAGTCTGCCGGGATTCTATAAATGACTCACTAAAAACGTCACCAGCAAACTGTCCACACACCTCAGGAAAACCTTCATCATACACCTGTGCTCACCAACTATTTTTGTTTTCTCTCATTCTTAAGTTGTTCCTTCCTCTCTCCAGCCACTACCTTCTCCTCCTGAATCCCCCAATTGATAAACAAGGGGGAGATAGAAGATGGCTTGGGACAAGACGCCTCCTGCCGGGTACACGGACGCCCCAGTCCCCTTTGGTCAGACTTGCCAGCGGCGTAGGGCTACTGCCTTGGCTGAGAACCATCCTGCACGAGAACCCGGGAGCCACGCCACTGGGGAATCTGTGGTGAACCGGACTCAACGACCCGCTATTTACGGGGGGGGGAGACAGGCTGGCTGGTCCCCCTCCCCGTGAGTGTGTGTGTGGAGACCTCGTCTGATCATCTCTCCTGCTGGGGGCCTCTGATCACACCGAAGCCGAAGGACGTAAGCTACGTTATTGCACAGGGTATTGCCACCACTTCCTGTTCTTAAGATATAAATTTACGTGTATGCAATACCTTCATGTATTAAACAGCAATATTACTGATAGAAACAGGCACAGAAGGCACAAATTTCACTCCTGTCAAAACAAAAGCTTCACCAAATACTGAAACAAAACTTTGTGACGAAACGCAGTTACGTGAGACTCACCAGTCCTCCTCCCTCACCCCATGCAAGTACGTGTCAGGTGTCCATAATTTAGAGGGGTGAGTCACCTGAGGCGGGACAGGCAGGCAGGGACAGTCGCATTGCCTCAGGGGCGCGACCTGTTGCCGGGATGAGGAGAAGCCGCAAGCCTGGCGAGGTTGTCCAGCCCCAGTCTTGCTCCGGGCGGGGTGCTCGAGGGGTTAGCAGGTGTTAGCAACACCTGTCCTCGTGATTAGTGGGTTGGCAGGTGTACCGACACCTGTAGCCATGACCATCAGGTTTGAGAGAGAGAGAGAGAGAGCGAGTGAGTGAAGGGGAGAGCCAGGAGACTCAGGGTGTGAGGGACGACTGGTATGGTACACCAACTTCTCCCTTAACGTTGGTTGATGGCCTTCCCTCCCTCCCTCCATCCCTCTCCGGACCAGCACCACCTTAGCCAGGCAGCACTGATGGTGATGTACTGCCGCTAGCGAAGTGCCCCGTCGCTACCACAATCCCTCCTCTCTTCTTTTCTCCTTTAATATAGATATGGTATGTGTGTGTGTGTGTGTGGGAATACCTATTTGTGATTACCTATTTCGGCCTGGGGTAGGAGGTTCTTGCACTCGTAGAGCCCTATCCCTCAACTTTCCTTTTTTATGACCCAAGTCTTCGATTTCCTGTGTTTACTACACCCACAGCTTCACCCTAGCCTGTTCCAATCATCCGTTGATCTGATAATTTAGATATAATTTTTTTCCTAATCTTTTCTGACTCTTGCTCTGTTTCCTATGGAGGACTCCCGGTGATTGGCTCTGTCCAGTCTCGGGGAAGTGTTGCATGTTGACGTTGTCCAGTCCAGTGAGGAACTTGAGTTGCAAAGTCGCCCTCCCTCCTCCTGTCTCTCAGCGTGGGCAAGGCCATGATTGTTAACCCCTCCCTGCAGCTTGCCTCCTTTATTTCACATACGGTATTGGCGACATCCTTTAGACCCTTCTTCCGCAGATATATTGGTATCGTTTAATGGGATAAACAGTTTCCCGTAATTTTTATGAATATTTTCTTCCTCTCATGATATTATTCTGAAATAATATTTGGGTGTGATATGTAATCCTTCTCGCAAGTCATTACACAGATCAGAAACTCTGTGGTCCCAAAACAGAGACCTGGATAACACGAGTGTTTATTATCTGTGCAGACTGTTTACTGTCTGTTCAGGGGGCGTTGGCAGGTGTTTTCTGTCCTCATCTCTCAGGCTAATTTTCGATCCACCGAAAGACCTTCCAACTTTAGTCTCCTTCATTTATCTATTTGTATTTTTTACCGGCCTTGCCAGACGGGAGTTTAGCGTCAAACGCCTCTCTAATGGTAAAAAAAAAAAGAAAAAAAAAAGTCCTGTGTCGATTACTATTCCCTGCACAACTCCCTACACGATCTGCATCCTGGGAATACCAATCCAGTGTATGCGCGTTCGGTATACAAGACACTCCATCACATCCTCCCAACGTAGGTAGGCCAGGGGTTATAGGGAACCATCACTTCAGGCGTTTCAATCTTCAAGTCCTCCTTGTATTTAAGCTGGTGGAATGTGTTGCTGTCTTCCATTATCAATGAGGTACCAATGATTCAAGATGTCGGGGTTCCCATGTGGTATTTTAGCGCATAGCAGCAGCAGCAGCAGCAGCGACGATGGCGGCTGCTAATGAAGTGACGCCTTTTGCCGCCAATTTTGCTCATGTGTTTACATTTAGGTTATTTGATATCGTGTGAGTTTCAGGTCCATGTTATCCTTTTAGATGAGGGAATAGTGTTTCTCCTGTTTCGTGTTTCGTTATAAATGAAGTATTTGGATGTAGGGTTAAGGCAGCAATAATGCACTAGCTGGCAATGGTTGTCTGTAGCAAATCGCACTCTTGTTATTTTCGGATGTCTCCCGCGTCGGACTGCCCAGCCGCCCGCCTCTACTTGCTATTCACACCACCAGTCCTCCGTTTCTTCTCATCCCGAGATCATGATTTCTGCCGAGAGTAAAAGTAATTAAAAAAAATGGTTCGGTGATTATCGTGCGACTCTCGCACAGCCGGGGGATTTTTTTTGTTGAAGACTTTGTTCGCCACGTAATACCAGGCGGTCTTCTTAAGGCTCTCCAGCGCGGGAGATATTGTCGCTCTCTCTCAATATCCCATGGAGACAATACCAGCGCTCTGTCTCGGCAAACTTATTAGGTAATGTTTGAGGTACCGGGCCGAACCAGCGGATAAGAGACTGTCAATTGTTTTAGATCGATATTCTTGTGACGTAACTGTTTATTAATCGAGACCAGGCACCGCACATACCTACCTACAGTCCTCCCTAGTCGCCCTCCCCCCAGCCTCACATGCCGTGTGCATCTTGAGGATGACCACACGAGCCATGGGGTCAGATGATATCATGATGGCCTTTGACCTGTGCTTTAAGAGGCAGAGGCCAACACTGTTTATCCCAAGGGTTCGTTCCGGTCGTGCTTCAAGGGGTCGTACCGTCGTGCCGAAGCTTGGGGGATAAATGGGATGATCCTGTGACATAAAGTAACATCAGGGGTCATGACCCCGTGACCCACGGTAAGGCGAAGACGCGAACGGCGTTGCAGAGACGAGGTAAGCACCACAAGGCAGGAATGCCCGTGATGTCCTCTGATCTGTCAAAGACACGGGTGTGTAGACTACAGCAGCAGCTTTTGCGAGGTTGGTAGATTGTAAATCTAGATGGTGTTTGCTGCTGGTGAATTTTGCCTCGGCAGCCAGGCTACAGAAGTCTGGTAATGTCTCACCAATCTGCATATTGCGACAGTGTTGTCTACCCTAAGCCGTATCGTTGGTTGTAGTAACAAATTCCTCCCGTACGCTTACGGTTAACTCTAAGATTTCTCTCGTAAAGTGCCCTTGGGACGTACCCTGTCATGAATCGTGTCGATGGACCCCCGAAACGCAGCTGTGTACTGCGGAAGAAAAAAAAAAGTATTGCCTCATCCGCCCGACCAGCAGTATTGCAGTTGTGCGAAGCGGGTTATTATACCAGTGTGGATCCGAGGTTTGTGGGAGCGAGTAATGTAGAAACAGGTTGGAGGAAGAACAGTTCCCAGGGGGGACTCGTGTAGAATTTAAAAGCGTGACCTTTTGTTATTTTTGGAGGGCAATGTCAAGTACACACACACACACACACACATATTGGGAGGACTATGTCGATTGCTTTGTTGATGTCCATCGCCATTGTGCGGGAACGGATTAGTGGTTGGGTGAAGCCGTTCAGGATGTGTTGTGGGAGATTTGCATATAGTGTGGCAGTGGGGGAGTTTGGGTCTGAAAACCTACTGGGTGGGTGAGGACTGGGTTCGTTTCGTGGGTCCAGTCGTGAACCAGAAGTTTTCAGGGGAGTCTGGGTGTTGGTAACAATGGTATGGGCCGGTAGGAGAAGAGATGTGGAGGGCCTATAAGAGCGAGTATTACACTGGCAAGATTCCACATGTGCAGGATTTTGTCGTGGGGCCCAGAGTGGTTGAAGATCTTTGAGAGTACTTGGATTGCTCGTAGGCCAGTGTATATATATATATATATATATATATATATATATATATATATATATATATATTATATACTACCATGACCACCTAGTATACTGAAAATAATCAGGATTGAACATGCGACCAATACGTCATCTCCCCATAATAATAAGCGAGACTTAAGTGTTGTGTAGCTCTTTCAGGAGAGAATGTCTGGAGACCCAAGAATATACTTGCGATATATGAAGTTAGACTCCTAGGGGGAGCCGCTGGCTGTGCCGCCATGTACCCATTGACCGAGAGTTGCCATATTTTCTCCACTACATTTAACTGCTCCACGGCAGCATTTGCAAAAAATTATCTGAAATAAAAGCCTGTGGTATTTGCTCTGTCAGTTAGCGAAATATAAGTACCAAAACAGCATGGCAAAAATCTCCTCTCGAATAGGAGAATAGAGGTAAGCATTTCTTCGGCAAAGTCAGTTCATTTGCATCTTAAGTCTACAGCTCCACTGGTAAACAACATTTAATTTTACATTTACACAAAATGACAGTTCTGTAGGATAGCTTCGTATCTCATTACGTGACATTACTGAAGTAATATCGTAAGGCAGGGGAGAGAAATTGACAACATTTAGAGGCGATATACGCGTGACGTTACTCCAGTAGTGGCTGTTCCCCCGGCCGTCCACACCCCTCGTGTTTTTCTCATCTGGTCTCGGCAACAGCATCAAATATACCACCCGGCCCGATGCTCCACCAGCCATTTAATTACTCCTTATTTTTCTCTGATTCGGGCTTGAAGATTATCACATTTCATGAGGGCAAATCGTTTATTAACATCACTCGGAAGTGTTTTTAAGTTCAGTTGTTTTATAAACTACTTTGCTTAACTTTGAGGAATTTGTGTGTAAAATGTAAACGTATTTAAGACAAATTCTCGTGTGGCAACTGTTAGCGTTCACACGACCTTGGAATTATATCCGTCTTACATTTTCCGACTGGGATGGTAACCAGCATTCTTCCCAGACCTTATTTAAGGAATTAGTTGGGCGGTATTTACCACCATATCATTCATGCGTTAATATCAAGAGTGTTATGCATTTACGAATAGATTTTTATACACGTTTATGAATTATTTTGAGGCAGAGAGACATTTAATATCACCAGACAAACAATTGTCTGGGTGTGTAACTAACAGCAGCAACACTGTGGCTGTTATAATGTAGTTGCCCCTGTCATGCTGGCGACAGTCATGTCTTAGAATATCACAATAATCTTACAGCAAGACTTGAGCAAGTGTCTCACACCAGCGACAAATGGTCCCCGCCATCTGACATACATACATACGGGTTGCTTAAGCGGATAGTAAGGTTTGGGAGATAAAAGGTCATTTATTTCTTAAAGCAGTTTTCTCTAATAGCTCGGTTAGTTATGTGTTTTTGAATGTGTGACTTACCTTCGGGCAGTGACGTATTTGCACATACGGGGTGAACGTAACTAATTCTTATTACAATGTTCTTGTAATATTTTAACGGTCGATTCATTTATCACTAATCCCAGCGTCTTCCGTTTCCTACCCAATAGCCAAGGCGTATTATCTCGTATCTTTCCGAATCTCCCACACTACGCCCATTAGGGAGGACCGAACCCCCTCGAACCTTTACTTATCTTACCTTGTATCATAATTTTTACTTATCTTACCTTGTATCATAATTGTCGAACCGGGAAGGGGACCCACAACCCGTTATCGCGTCCCTCTTTATCTTGTCTCTCTTTTACTTTGTACAGTGTTTTCTCTTCTGTTAAGAGGTGATTAAGGTTATCTTCCGTATATGTTTACTTTGGGTTTTGTACCTTGTATTGCGCGTCGTGGAACTGCGTATCATTTGAGTAGTTCGAGTGAGTGATGTTCCTCTTTTTCTCCCTTTGAAGCCTGGCTCTCGTATAGCTAATTGTAGACTTTAGTTGCGCACTGTTGGATTTTCTGCAGTGACTCGTGCGCATCTTTAAGTGAGGCGACTATAACAGTGATGCAACACAGACATAAACAACAGACAGAACCATGATCTAGAAAGCAACACAAGCATGGAACACACTCATGATGGGAAAAAAAAAACTCATTTCCAACAGAGCCAGCAACATTACTCTCTTGTATTACTTATAAGATTTCTAAGTATTGTGAAACTTTACTTATGTTGTCTGTGGGGTATGACTAACTGCTGTGAATATTCTGGCAGTTTGTCAGCGTCCAAAAATGGACTCTGCTGAGAGTGTTTGTTGGCTTGTCGACGCACTTGTAAAGGACTTCGGGAATTGGAGAGCTGAACGTAATTTGGTTATGAGTCGTAGCGAAGGCCTGGCTTGTGGTACTGTGGTGTGGCCTGTGGTACGGTGGCGTGGCTTGTGGTACGGTGGTGTGGCCTGTGGTACGATGGTGTGGCTTGTGGTACGGTGGTGTGGCCTGTGGTACGATGGTGTGGTCTGTGGTACGGTGGTGTGGCTTGTGGTACGGTGGTGTGGTCTGTGGTACAGCAGTTTGGCCTGTGGTACGGTGGATTCACCTAATATTAACCTCTCGTATCTACGGACGGGGCAATTGTCGCTCACTGTCATACCTACAAACGGGACATCTTTTACCTACTGTTGGATCTAAGAACAGGGCATCTGTTGCTCACTGTTGTACTAACGGACGAGGCATCTTTTACCTACTGTTGAACATACGGACGGGGAATCTGTTGCTCACTGTTGGCTACCTGACTCACCAACACACACATACTGATGCTCTTTACTGCAGAGAGTACTTACTAATCTACTGACGAGTACTTACTGACGAGGATTTTTGCCAATAGGCAGGGCTAGAGCGTAGCGCTCACCGCAGGAAAGTACAGAACAACGAAGAACGAGTCGCGTGCGAGTTACGTGTCGTCAAGTGTCATCCGTGAGATGAAGAGACTGTAAGTTTGTGGACCTGAAAGCCAGCAGCCCACGTGTTGGTTGCGGCAGAAAGAAAGGACAGTCACCTGGGACAAAGGAGTGAAACGTGAGAGCCAATGAAGTGCTGGCTCACTGCCATACCCTACCGATACCCAGGCTGGGTAGTAAGAGGTAATAATATACCTCCCTGGTCGGTGGCTGCCTACCGTCCACCACCTACCAGAGAGAGAGAGAGAGAGAGAGAGAGGTCACGGAGGTCTACCAGGGTAATGCCTCTACACTAAAGAGAATAGGTGTTTTGCCCAACACACACACACACACACACGCACATCCCTCACCCAAGGCCTAGTCTATATCACGCCATGACTACGACTATACTCCTCTTGGGGGTACCATAGCAAGGCCGGGCCCTTATACCCAAGGGTCGTACCGTCGAAGTACTCAAAAGTCGTACGGTCTTGTTCAAGGTTCGCACCGCCGTGCTCAGGGGTCGTGCCGTCGACGTACTTAGTCGTACCGTCATATTCAAGGGTCGTACGGTCGACGAACTCAAGGGTCGTACCGTCGACGTGCTCAAGGTGTCACCGCAACTCACCCACGACCCTCTTTGACCACCATCGTCGCTTGACCAACCCTGGCATCAGTGGAAGGCTGGGAGGTAACAAGATGCAAACACTATTATTTCTGTGTTGACATTATCATCAGACTAATAAATTATCAGGAATTATTGCATTGCTGCCTCCCGGGGGGTAGGGGGGAGGTTTTGTGTGTGTGTGTGTGTATGTGTGTGTGTGTGAGGGGGACCCTCCTAGGCTCCACACGAGCTCGACACGGTAGGGGGTGTGTGGTGGCCTCCCCCCTCCCCCTCTGGCTCCACACGCACTCATGGGTGAGGGGATGGGAGTCGGGGTGGGGGGGAGTGGAGGGGAGGAGGGGAGGTCTCGGGTTCCGCAGGTGATCGTTAAATGCGTATCCAAGGGAGGGGGGTGAGGGGGACGAGGGGGGGGCAAACCCCTCCCAACCCCCTACCCAACTCCCCTTCTTTAACCTATACAGTAAACAGAAAGCTAGGAGTGATGATAATTCATGAATTTTTACAATTATTCTAATCATTTTAGTCCCTCGGAAGGCAAGATAAATGTATATGTACGTCTGCTGAAGTATTTCAGCGAGGTACACTCTGTATAATGAAACACCCTCGTCCATTTCACAATATTCCCAAAACAATGACAGTCTTTTATAACAAAGAAATTATCACTTAAAAAAAAAAGACATTCATTTATTTCATCGATTTAATCTCCCTTGATTAAAGCTATTAGCTGTTTTACGTTATGAAACATCTGATTCAATGTCATTTAAAAGTGATCGATGGTCTCAAAATAAAAAAAGATTTTATGAGAATTTGACCAACAGTATAGGGAATGATTTTAGCATCCAACAAACTCAAGAAAACCACCTAGTTCTCTTAAGACAAAATGTGTCCTTAAATACCACTTTTTTGTTTTGAATTTTCATCGTTAAGTTTACAATTCGTTGCCAACCACCACCCATCCCTTGGGACTCCTAAATCCTACATTACATAAAAGGGGTTTATGTGTAGGGGTGAGGCCCAGTGTTCTACACGCATTCGTCACATAATAGGGCGTGTGGGTGTCGCGTTCCACTGTCATGGGAGAGAGAACGCGCCCCGGGTTCCACACACTCACCACATGATGGTAGCGACAATGGAGGACAGTGGAGAATGGTGCAAGAGACGAGTTTAATTATTGCGGGCCAGAGTGCGAAGCGATTAGGTCGGTTGGGAAGAAAAGAAGCGAAGTGAGATAGTGATAGTAAAGAGGGAGACAATGAGAGAGGGAAATTAAGAGTGAGGGAATAGGGGCAGCAAGAGGGAGGAGAAGAGACTTGAGATAAGGCCGGGTGAGAGAGACACCGTCCTACCGTTTCTCGCCAGTGTTTACATCTAAACAACTGGGCCTTCCCGCCATCAGCCGACTGGTGGGAAAAGCAGCCATTCACTCCCTATGAATTCTGATGATACTCAAACTATAGAATTATGGCAATGGAGATAATCCCATTTCACCGAAATTACCGAAATATTGGATCATCACATTTGCGCCAAAGCTGTTAATGAAACAAATGATTTTTGCGGTGTTAAGTCTCGGTAATCCAGGTATTTTGTAGTCTTTTTTTTTTAGTTTTTCGCTTTTAAATTTGGTCTTTTGTGAATGTCACGTTTTTTACAGGACTCGTAATACCTGTGATTTTTCACAGCGCGTCGGTTTAACTTCCTATTCAGGGTGAGTGTGAAGGAAATTCCGGGGTTGCGTTTTGAATTCCGAATGACAAATTCCCATTTGAATTTAATATCAAATTACTCCACTCGCGCGTGTCAGAGTTCATTTGGCTTGTGCCTCGTTTTGGGGCTGGACGGGTAGAAAAAAAAAATATATATATACGTATGTTCGTTTTTATGTCTACTTCCACATAAATTATGGCCACCTGACCGTCAGCCAGTCACAGTTCAGGACAGGAGGTTTTGCCTCCCTAACCGTCAACCAATCACTGTCTCGGGAAGCTGTTGCCATTTGAGCATCCACCTCTCAAATTGGCCAGGTCAGCCGTGCCCTCAAGGGCTTCGACCAATCACAGGCCGGGATACATAATGAACCATCCTTATCATTACCAATGATTCTTTCCCTCGAGAACGATGTCGCCGTGAGATAAATAGATAAAGATAAACAATGAAGCTAACTCGTCATAAACCCGAGACGAGATTGTTGCAAAAATACACGAAAATGACGAAGCGAAAACTCGGCAAGCAACAATAGTGGAAAGCAAACAATCGCTTCTGCATCCGAAAAAAAAAAAAATAAAAATGCCAGATGGTTTAACGCGCAATAACAAAAACGCATCAACGAGCCAAAACACTCAGGATTTGCATCATTGTTGACTCCCACGCAGGCAGGCAGTGGCGGCCAGCGGGATAGGCTCTCTCTCTCTCTCTCTCTAAGGGCGCCAGAAAAAAGAACTTTTTATCTCGCATTCGTACGTGACCTGCATCGTCGGCTAGCCCACGTCCGTTTTCTGTTGCAGGGAAGCACCAGGCGTTTTCTTTTTCTTCTTCTCTATCCGGTCCACAATACCGTTTTCAACTTTGGACGGGTGACTGACTTATTTATTCGAAACCGTCCGGGTTTAACCGAACTTTATCACACCTTCCTTGACGAAATGTATAACAGCTATGCAGGGTTTATAAGCCGAATCACAGACGCATTTTAAACCAACAAGGCAACTTGATAAACCGAATCAGACACATAATAAACCACAATAATGCTTGATAAACCAGACCAGACTCATTATAAACCAAAATGCAGCTTTGTAAAGCGAATCAAATTCATTAAAAGCCGAATCAGACAAATCTTAAGCCACAAATAAACCCCAAAAGGACACATTTTAAACCACAGCATAACTTTATGAAACGAAACACACATTATAAACCATAACAAACCTTTATAAGCCGAAACAAATACACTATAAAACACAATACAACTGTAGAAGCTTAAAACACATACCCAATAAACCACAAAACGCAACTTTTTAAACCTAAACAGAGACACTGTAAATCACAACACAATAAACCCCGACAAACACACAAACTGTAAACCACAACTTCCTACACTAAAACAAACACATTATAAACCACAACACAGCTTCATAAACCGAAACAAAGACACTATAAACCATAACGGAACAACATTAACCGAAGCAATCAGACACACCTACCCTAAACCCCAACAGAGCCATATAAACCCGAAAAGAAAAACACGCTTAAAACCATAACAGAGAAACAGGCTGATAAAACAAAACAACAGATACGCAGGTTTCGTAAACCACAGGAAACAGAGATCAAGAGTGAAACTAACAGGAATCCGTTTACGGTAGGGGAGAACCTTGGCCTCGATACAACAGATCAAGCACCCCATTAACAGGACTGTTTCAGAGAGACTAATCATATCTACCGTTTGGCATCGTCTAAACTGCTTGTATCACGTACGTATACGTGGTAGACATGTTCTAAACTACAGGACAGCTTTCTCATGGATCAGCATATGCATCTCTTGGTTTGGGTCAGCGTGGCTGAAATGGGGCACAGAAAACTAATAGAGAAGGTATAGAGGAGCGTAGCGAATAGGGGACCGGAATTATGAGAGAGATGTTACAGTAAGAGGTCAGGAGGTTAGTAGATTTGTCCTCAGCGGAAGAGAGAAGAGATAGGGGAGACCTGATCGCATTTTTCATGTATCTAAATCAAATTGACATTATCAACATTCAGCAGTTTCTTTTTGAGACATGCAAAGAAGCAGCAACAAAATGTCAGAGAAAGAAATTTAACAAGGAACTCGTCATAAACAAAGACATTAACGAGTTCTTTTAAGATATCAAGGTAGAGAATGAATGGATTATAGGCTAAAGGGATGATACTACGAACGCAGACTATTGTACAGACATTTACGAAGTTTTACGAGGCAGGGAGTTCAAAAAATCAGACCCCGCGAGTGTAGAACTCCCTCCCCCCCCATACCACAAACACAAAAAATCAGCCCCGCGAGTGTAGAACTCCCTCCCTCCCCCCCATACCACAAACAGGTTCCTACACATGTTTTGATGTCCAACAGTCTGTTTATAATCCACAACAAATTCACGACACACAAACACAACAAAAACACGACGTACAAGAAAACAGACAAACACACTAACAGGGCCACGACAACAAGGCCAGAGTCCCCGTGGTCAAGCCAAGTGTCCATAATAACATTAAGAGCGAGAGAGAGGCGCCCCTAGAGCGTCCGCCTGGCCACGCCACTACGGCTTCACCTACAGCAGTAGCGGACCGCCCGCCTTTCTTTCTTATTGGATCTACTGAAGCCACATATGAGCCACGGACGTCGGACGGAACTAGTGGGGAGAGGGAGGGGGAGGAGGGGAGTTAACTTCGGGTCACGGGAGGTTGAGGGAGAGGGAGGTAGGGAGGAGGGGAGAGCATGGTGGGGAGTAGTGAGGGTGTTGGCCTCGGTGTCAGCGGTGACGACGGAGGAGGAAGTACCGCCTCACGGCGTGACGGGATTAAAAATAGACATGTTAAGGTGACGTTCAGGTGAGAGGGGGGCCGCCCCGCACCGCCTCACCCCTCTGCACGGGGGCTTGACGGAGGCGCAGCAGCACCACCACCACCAGTAGTAGTACTGTACTTGGGGGAACCTTAACTACAGGTTGTTGAAGCTAACGAGTACAACCGTTGCTTAACGAGCGATTCTCTACTTCCTCTCACACATACACGAACTTGATTTTAGATCAAATTGGCCTCCGGAAGGAAAAGTAAATGTCAGCTTATATATGTGTGTGTGTGTGTGTGTGTCATCATTTTCCTTTTCTCTTAACCCAGAAACCAAACTGATAATCTCCACTCGACCTCACCCGCCAGACCTAACAAGATATCCCTGACGCACTCGGGTATTAACCTTAACATACAACGGAGAGAGCAGGCAGCCAGCCACACAGAGCCGATGGTCGGTATCAGATCTAGACCAGAGGCCGAACTATCTCTTGGTCTATATGGGGAATCGAACCATCGTCCCGAGAGTGTTGAGCGAAGTACACACACACACGACGTGCGTGTTTTGCCCCACCAACACCTGGGTACTCGAGGCTATGGGGTTGGGTGGGTGGGTGGGTGGGTACCTTCCTGATGTTATCTTTAGACGGTCGACAGATTTATTTAAGAATAGCAGACGTTGTTGCTCGGCCATTGTAGTGTTGAGTAGAACAATTTCCCGAGATTGTGATGGAAAAAAAAAAAAAAACGCTATATCACTCGTGAGTGAAGTCACCTTCGCTAATGACTTCGCCTGACACTGATGGCTTGGCGTCGCCAGCAACTCTTCCAGCTGACGACACACGTCAGTATCTCTTGCCATCCAGCCTGCATCACTCTGGAATTGCACTCTCATCAAAGAGAGACGTAAGAGTTGCCTTTGGACTATTTCATTCATAGAAACTTACGTAAAAGAAAGAAAACACCTGGGCAGGTGTGCCAAGAGCTGAGCTCAAATCATTAGCGAGATAATTAGCCAGATCACAGGTTTCCGCCAGGAACAGCCTCCCCTCTGACACGTCCTAATCATCATCATCCTCATTATTATCACCAATAACTCCGTTTCCAGTGCTCCTGGGGGATGGATCAGGTGTGCACATAGAGCTTCGACAGATGTCTTCTCCATTGTCCAGTCTCCACCGTTACTGTCATCATGGATTGTATTTAAGGTATGGAGGCTGACTTGCATATGGTGCCAGGCAACGCCTTAATACTGTGGTTTACTTACGTACGTAAACCAGTTAACAAGGAAATGCAGCCAAGAACAGGTTTGTATTACGTATGTTGTTGTATAAGATGGCACTATACAGCTGAATGATATATGCCTGTCTATGCACTTGTATCTGTGCGCGCGCGTGTGTGTGTGTTGGTAATAATTTGTAAGTGTTTGTTAAGCATTCCACTTTAATTTTCGCCTCCTCATTACAATCACCATTAAAGACAGACAGACAATGGCAGACGCAGCCTGTAGGTAGTAGGCAGCAGGCAAACCACCTGCCTGGGTATCGGGAGGAGATGGTGACGGCTGCGACACAGTGAATCAGCGCATCTGTGTCTCTCACCTCACCCCCTCTACCCATAGCCCACGTCGGTGTTGTTTCTCCTCTGTGCCTCCCCTACTCGTGGGCTGCTGGCAGCCATTGCACAAACACACCTTCTCCATTTCAGATATAACACTTGTTAACATGGAACTTAAACACTCCTTACTGTCCACTCTTGATTCTCGTGGCTTTACACGATTCAAAAATCCCCTGGTAGTACACCAATATATTCACTCCCCAGCGACGAATCAGAACACTGCCACCAGTCGTGGAAGACTGGACGGTTCCCAAGGTCCCCTTTCTTGACAGCCATCAAGCGACTAGCCCACCTCCTCTCATAAGACACTGTTCCTAGACCTAGCTCTCTTTCCCCTGCTCGTTTCTGCTACATTCGTGGTGTCAGACCCAATCTCCTCTCTGCAGACCATCATCTCTCTACTCCTCCGTATGATCTGCTACCTGAAACCTACCTTTCCAAGGCTGCTCCTCCTCCAACACTGTCAGATCTCGACTTACGATCTTTCATCATCCTCTCGGCTCAAAGGGGCGATGTTTTGTGCTTAATGGAGGACAAAATCACGTAGTGTTTACCCTGTGGATCTTGATTGAGTCTCTCAAACTTTCTCTGTTCATTATCAATTCTCTTTTATGTTCGTACGTACCGTTATGATGCTGGAGTCTCCTCATCCTTCCATAGTACCCATATCCTATAATTTTTCTGCCTTTATGAGTCGGGTGTGCAAACGCTATGGAGATCTACTTTTTTTTTCCCCCATTCTTTATCATACACTTCTTTTTCTTCTTTTCACCCAGGCTGGCTCTGGCTGGTGCATATTTTGCCCATGTCATGGCCGTCACACTCACACACGCACACACAAAGAGTGAATTTTACAGCACCTTTCGGGGTGACAGTTCAAGCCAGGCCCATCCATATATAGTGAAGCGGGCGTTATGGTGACCGTTCCAGGTAGTGAAGCGGGTGTTATGGTGACCGTTCCAGGTAGTGAAGCGGGTGTTCTGACCACCGTAGAGTTCTTGCTTAGTTACTGGCTCAAGACGACAGTTGAGGGCGTCACCGACTCCTGGAGAGGTCAAGATAGCATAATAAAAATTTATATAAATCTTTTATTTTTAAGAGGCGAAAAAATATACGTATTGAACATAGACACTTGTATCACACAGCTGTTTTATCTTCTGGGGAATATTTGAAGACGTTCTGTTTGTTCACTTTAATTGTAAATCTTCGATTCTTGTACCCATACGAAATTCGACAGTAATGTAAAATTCAAAGTGCTATGTCACAGAATGACTTGACACGTAAAGCTAAATATATCCCTTCTTGATTGTTTACTAATTCGAGTCAAAGACTATTTCAGCATCACGTCTGAAGGAAGAGATAGAACTGCATATTCAGCTCCCAACTTTGATTAAATAGAGCGAAATCTTGTAAATATTTGCCAGCCGAATGATTGACACCTCTGGCAACGAAACTTTGTTATTTGTCACAAACATGTCATATGGCATCTAATATTATCTTTGTCACATACATGTCATATTACATATGATATATTTGTCACAAACATGTCACATGATATCTGATGTTATCTTTGTCACGAACATGTCATATGACATCTATTATCTTTGTCACATACATATGACATTTAATATCATCTTTGTCACGAACATGTCATATGACATCTAATGTAATCTTTGTCACGAACATATGACATCTAATTTCATCTTTGTCACAAACATGTCATATGACATCTAATGTTATCTTTGTCACGAACATGTCATATGACATCTTAAAGAAATTTTTCTTATATATTTAACTACTTAATGCCTAATGATTCTCCATGGCTTCATTCATGCTACACATTAAGCACTTGTGTGCACACATCTATCTTCGCCCATCCATTTTGCTAGCGCGTATAGATTTTCTATATTCATATGTCACCGTCGATAATATAATGTGAACTCTGTTGGAATGTATCGGGCTGGCCCTGCAACATGATGGGGAACAAACGGCCCTGCTCTTCTGAATAAGCGTATAACAGTTAAACAGTTTAGGGTATTTTGGAACAAAGTAGACAGGTTTAGGGTATCATGGAACAAAGGAGACAGCTCTTTACTAAACAGTGGAACAGTTAAATTGCTTATTGGAGAAGCTGCACCAATGTCCAGTACTGATATTATTGATAAAAAAGGAAAATGGAGTTTCTGTTTGCTCAACTGAAGGAAAGTATTCCAACTGTCGTGGTGACTGTACTGGACAGAAAGCTCTCTCTCTCACTCTCTCTCAGTAACTTGAGCGAATCTTTCTCTCTCTCTCTCCCCCCGCCCCCATCCAAAGGATTATGGGTAAACGTTCTGGGCCAATACATGCTGCTCTGCCTCGCCCGATACTTCTGCATATTCTCCCATCCAGAAGAACTTGTGTGTGGTGTGGGCGGTGTGGGATGGGACCAGCCAGAGTCTGAAGACTTACCACTTCCAAACACCCACAAACAACTATTCCTCGATTTCTTTCTCTCTTTTTTTTATTTTCCCATTACAGTAAGTGCGAGACTTATAGGAGTGGTGGTGAGAGGAGACTGTCTGTGGGTTTTAGAGAGAGTGAAAGAGAAAGAGAAAAAGAGAGGCTGAAGACAAAGTGAAAGAGAAACAAGAGACAGATGGATATGAAAGAGGTCTGTGGATGGGCCCAACCTGGTCTCATTCTGGTGTATTAAGCCAAACAAATTTTTTTCCCCTTGGGATATAGAAGTGATTCGCTAAGCCTTGGACCGAGGTTATAGGAGATAACGTGTATATAAAAGGTGTAATACAGA
>JAYMFT010281854.1:0-40037 GCA_038088735.1 Panulirus argus | reverse complement strand
TGGGGTAAACCACGGAAAGGTCTTTGGGGCCTGGATGTGGAAAGGGAGCTGTGGTTTCAGTGCATTACACATGACAGTTAGAGACAGAGTGTGAGTGAATGTGGCTGTTTTCGTCTGTCTCCTGGTGCTACCTCGCCAGCACGGGGGGTGGCGATGCTATTTCCCATGGGGCGGGGTGGTGTCAGGAGTGGATGGGGGTGAGCAAGTGTGAATATGTACGTGTGTATATGTGTATATGCATGTGTATGTGCATGTATGTATATATGTGTGTATGTGGGGGAAAGGGTCTTTCTTCGTCTGTTTCCTGGCGCTTCCTCGCTGACGCAGGAAACAGCGATCAAGTATAATAAATAAATAAATAAGTAAATAAATATTCCCTGTGTGTCGTAAAAGGCAACTAAAAGGGGAGGGAGCTGGGGGCTGGAAATCCTTCCCTCCTGTTTTCACTTTCCCAAAAGAAGGAACAGAGAAGGGGGCAAGTGAGGATTTTTTCCTCCATGGCTCAGTCCTCTGTTCTTAACGCTACCTCGCTAATGTAGGAAATGGCGAATGTATGAAAAAAAAAGACAAATTTTTTTAAATAAAATAAATTTGTTTTAATATGGAATATATATATACATATTTGCAATGTGTTCTTTTCTGCATATGCCTTATATCTCCTGTATGAGAGTATTTCAGTACAAGGACATAAAACTTTTTCATTTTATGGATTGCCTGTACAGGTATTTTGTAGTGCGTACGTAATAACTTGAGCTTTATTCTTTTCATAAGATTAGGTAAGGTAGGGTTGGTTGGATGAAACTAAAACAGTCTTCCTTGTAGATGTATGATCTCACCCTTTAAGTAATAGTGTTGTCCATCATGTATTAATACGACAAGTTTTCTCATAGGAATATGAATATTAACCTGTTAGATCAGTACGGTGAAGTACTTTGATATACATGGAGAATCTCTTTTTATGCACATCTTGATATTGCCTCTTGCACCAGATGATTGTGTATGCCTGCTTGGCTCGGTTGGCTGATGGCACTCCACTGTCTGCAACCACAGACATATCCTCTGATGCTGACCATCGGGTCCGTGAAGGAAAGAGATGTGTCAAATTACTTAGTAAACAGGTGCCCAAGTTTGGAAAGCGTGTTTGCCTCCAGGCTGAAGAAATAACAATACAGTGAGTATATACTCGTTTACATATTAATGTGTCGTGAAAATCGTAGTATCAGCGTATTCTGTCATTCCTCCTCATGAATATTACATTTACAGTTATATTTCCTGATTCTTATAAGTTCCAGTGTTTTATTGTGTATTTCTTTTATATATTTTATCTGCCTTTGGCTCCTCTTTCTGTTCAATAAACCATTGATTATTAAAATTTATTACTTTTTCTTATACATGTTCACCATTTCCCGCATTAGCGAGGTAGCATCAAGAGCAGATGACTGAACCTTAGATGGAAAAATCCTCACTAGGCCCTTTCTCTGTTCTCTGTTCCTTCAATGCATTGTTGCCTTTTGTACTAACCTTATTTTTTATGAATTTTTTCATCTGGAGATGAATTCTTTCTACAAATCTTAATCATCATTAAACTGAGTTACTGTCTGAATTGCTTCTTTTTCTGTGTCTGATCTTCAAGTAATGCCGATATTTCTTTTTCCATTCAAGTCATGCAATGCCAAAATAAGCTTTCAGAAATCCGTCTCTAGTGCCCTCTGACTCGTACTGCGGTCATCTTCTGTGGATTTAAATCACACCCATTTACATCATTGTTGGCTGCATTATACTCTGACAAAACTGGCTTACTACCTGAAGAGGATCATGTTATATGTACTTCCTATTTTCATTTCACTTTTGAGTCCCATTTCTTAGATGGAGCCATTTTCTTTATTTATTATTATTATTATTAGTAGTAGTAGTATTTTTATTATTATTTCAATTCATCATCATATTTATAAACATCGATTCAGTTTTCTCAAATGTTTGCTACTGAAGGTTAAGGGACAAGGGAAAGGGGGGAAACCAAGGAAAACGTGAAAAAAAATGGAGTGAAAGCTTAGAGTTTTATAAAAGCTTGAACACATAGGAAGATGTGAGTTATGCAAAGGATAGAGTGAATTGGTATATGGGGGTCACCATGTTTTCAAGGGCTGAATCATGGCATATGAAATGGTCAGAGGAAACGACAGAAAGGCCTGTAGGACCTGGTTGTGGGCAGGGGGTCCATGCTTTTGTTGCATTGTACACAAAAGCTAGAGATTGGAGATGAGTGAATGAGGCCATTCTTTGATCGTTCCTGGTTCTGCCTCACAAATACAGGGATTGGCTTACACGTATGAGAAAATTCGGTTTATTACTGGACTTTGGGTGCAGGAGCAAGTTACTGTGTTTAGCTTTTTGAGAAAGAACTCTTTAATTGGGGTATGTAGACATATTCTAAATTTGCTCATCAGGACTAATATCTTACGTACTCTGATTACAGCTGCGTAATGGATGAGTGTACAGCATACATGGCTGTGTGTGAGCCAAACTACCCCCACATTCTAGCCTTCAGTTTTCTTGATGAACTAATGAAGGAATTCAGTATCCTTTACACAGCCTCTGTTGTTAAATCAGTCAGAAGACCTTACGCCTTTATTGAATTTGGTAAGAAATCTATTTCAGTTTGTACAGTTTTCTTAGATTTATAATCTTTAACAGGTAAAAAGATAATTTAGTTTACTAAAGCCTTGTTAAAAGTAAGATAATGATATGCTTAGAAGGTTGGATTTGATGAGTAAAATGTTATCTAGACCCCACTATGTATGGGTAGGGTAAAACATAAAAATGATCTTGTAACCCATAGAACTCTTGGGTGTGCAAGAAGACCAATGAATGCTGATATTTGTTTTTACATCACAAGTAGGTCTACTGTAGTGGACCGTCAATATGGATGATTGGTTTGCAAGATGTTTGAACACAGCAGGACTCATTGAAGTCACCATGGTTGCCTGATGTGTTCAGTTTGTCTCTAATTTTGGCATACATACCCATGTCCATGTTCCTAAATGTGCTCTTTCATACTTTAGTTATGTTTTCTATCCAATAATAGTTCATTTTCAGATGATTATTGATGATCACTTTAGCATCCCACCTAAAGATGGTCACCCTGACATATGTATAATAGTCGCATCTCAGAGACAAACTTCATATTTTGAGATTTCCTATGATATAATGACGGGGCATTACACAAGAGGAAGATGAGATACAGAGATTGTTGGCTATGTTTTAACCATGATGTAATGGAACAGAGTATACAACACTCTCTGTACATAGATGATGCTGTTTTGTTACTTGAGTTTGCACAGGAGTTGCTTAGAATGGTAAGTTGATTTTATGATGAGTGCAGGAGCATGTTAGGAGTAAATGCACGTAAGCAGGGCTGTGATCCTTTAGAGAAAATGGTAGTTTTAGAGCAGTATATTGGTTTGAATCGAGTAGAACTGAGTCTTGGAAGAGTTTAGACATTTTGGAGTGTATATTGATATGAATAGCAGTGTGAAAGCTGAATTTAAGGTGATCATGAGGTACAGAGTGCTTTGATGAGTGGGTAAGAGTTAAAATGTTTTATGTATAAGAATTTTACATGTTGGGTGCTAGTGCTTTTACATATTTTATATGTGAAACTTTATTTGGTTACTGATAGGGCAAAAAAGGAAGAAAAATAACCTAAATTGTGAAATAAGAATTGGTAGAACAGGTAAAGAATGAAACTGAACAAGATATGGTGTGAAGAAATTGTCAGAAATGAACATGGATTAAAGTCTACTATAGTATGGCTTCGTAAGATGTATGGCAGATTAGAGGTTACTGAGGATTCGTGGTTGTGTGATTGAAGATGTGAAGAAAAGAGTAAGACCACAAAATAGATGGACATTTTCACCAGGTGAATTGTAGAAGAGTAAGGGTATTTAAGATAAAGATGCAAAAGGGGAAATATTCTTGATTTTTTTTATAGTGAGTGACGTGGTATGGGCAAGACATGCCCCAATCAAAACCATCGAGTGAAAACAAAAAGAGTAAGAGAAAAGAATGAGGACATTAACATGGGCTTTGCAGGTATTTGTACCCCTGACTCTTGAAGGCGAGTGATTAAAGGGAAAAGGAAGGATGAAAGAAAGAAGTGTTCCACAGCTTCACAGTTTGTGGAAAGATGGAGGTATCAAATGTCATTCGTCACGATAAATGCCAAGAGTCTGAGCCTTGGTGCCACAACACATACAGACATATTACAAGAGAAGTGGCCTGGTAGTACGGATGAAACAGGGAAAGGACAGCACCATCATGATGGATAGAAAGGGATGGTTGAGGGAAAGGCGATGCCCAGATAATGAATGAAACAGAAGGCTTTTGGTTTCACTCTCATAAGGAGAGAGGCAAGTAAAGAACCACCCCAGATATGAGAGCAGTAATCAGTACAAGGGTGAAACAAAACCATATATGTATAAAATATCTGGTGACAAAAAAAAATAATTTTGTCACCAGTACAATACTCCCAGCCTTTGGGAAGCAAACTTTGTAATGTTGATTATGTGGGGTTTCCAGGATTGAGGGGAGGACGTGGTTATGGTCAACATGTTCATGTTATTAAAGGGTCGAATTACGTATTGGCTTTTATAATTGACCAGAGGGGAACAAGAGACACATAAAAAGATTTATAGTGAATTTGTATTCCAGCACTCTTGAATTTATTCAGTTTACCGCTTCCCCACTCAAAGATGCTGCATAGGTCCAAGTTAGGAGAGAAAATATGCTCGGTGCAAGATGGAAACCAGTATTAAAATGTGGCAGATGGGGAAAATGGTTTGCAAAAGAGTTATCAGTTGAAGAGAGAATTGTCTGTAATTACCTATTTACCTATTTGATTCACTGTTTGTACATATGATTCCCATCTTGTACCTTATATTTTGTCACAGTTTTTTTTTTTTTTTTTTTTTTTTCCCCCCCCACTGGATTAATGTTTCAAGTGTGATTAACTCTATTCTTACTGAAGTATTTTCTCACGTCCTTTCTGCTTCTTCTCTTGTGTACTGTAACAATTCAGTCATGCAGTGCAAGTCCTGGACACCAGGACTGCAAGAGCTTTCTCTATATCTTGTGCTTATCTTTTACCTCACAATCACCAGATCTACGTGTGTGAGGGTTTCACTAGAGATGCCCCAACTTACGACTCACCATAGAAACAACTGTAGTTGTGTATTCGCTTCACTGTAGAGGACGTATGTTGAGGATACATGTGAGTGAGCGGAAAGGCTGTATGCACGTGATTCACCTTTTGCAAATGGGAGCAGAGGTAGAGATAATAGATAGAACTCTCTTGTAATACAGTGCAGTGGTTTACTGATGTGCTAGGCATACCAGCATGAAGAATTCTGCAGCAGATGTTGCAACCAACGATGTTGGATCTTCAGTAGCAGTATGTGTGGCTTGCATGGTACCTAAAGTCCTTGGAGGAGATTTTGCATGCATTACCATGCTCTGAATATAACACACTTAACTCCTTGTAGATAGAATGATAGATTTTGAGATCTGAAGAAGGAATATTATTCATGTATTGTTAATTTCCCTCTTGCTCTGTATCAGAAAGAGTACTTGATAAGCGATCATCAGAAGGTTAATGTAAGCATCTTTTCAGACACTTTTCTACAAAAGACAAGGCAAAAGTACAATAGTACTCGATCCCTTGCTTCCAGACTAAATCTGGCAGAAATGACAACAGACCTTAATCTTCACCCACCCTCATATATCAAAATGCAGCACATAGAACCCCCACTGCCACCACCATCATCGTCAGTGTCTAGCTCATCAAACACTACAGGACCACACACTCCAAATGCTCTCAGTTTACCAAATGGAACTCTAGCGAATGGCACCGTCAGCAAGGATATTTCAACAGGTATGAATAAAAAAAATTTATGTATTTCATGGTTTTACCTATTGTTTGAATACTCTGTTAAATATCAAGTGATATCATTTCTTTACATCATTCTGTAGAGAAGATTTCTGTGCAAATAATTTTTAATCCATAAAATTCAGTTTGTTTTATATAGGATTCTTGTACATATGGGGGACTATTAACTAGCTTGTTCAAGACTTTTGTCTGTACGTAGAGATAGAAGCATGGGTATATGGATAGGACAAGATATGAAAAATTGTTAGGTTGTGTACACTTATTGTATAAAATAGAGAAAAATCAAATGCAAATAGAAAATGTATGTGAGTAAAGTAAAATTGGGTTGGTATAGCTGTTTAGAACATACGGGAGAGGATAAGCTGCTCAAAAAGATAGTAGATAGTAAAGTAGAATGTACTGTACAAGGAGTGTGAGACCACAGAAGAGAGGAATGACTAGGTATCAGATGCAGAGGAAGTGTTTTGTATATGGAATCAGTATGACTGGACATGTTTCTTTAACTTGAAGAATCAAGTTAGTCAAAAGTGAAACAGTAAGAAGTACTTGTGTAAATATAATGCAGTTTTCTGCTGTTTATTACCTGATCTTCCCCCTGGAAATTGGTAATGGATTTGATCGATAGAGAGACTGATAGACAGATAGGTAAATACATGTAAGTTGGTCATAACAGAAGAAACTTAATTTTGTCATGAATCATAGGCATGGAAAAAGATTGTAAAAGATCTCAAGGAATTGACTTGAGCATATAGTAATAAGCAAAATTGAAGAGCCACAGTTGAAATGAAGTAGAGGAATTATATTTAAAAGATTTATATTTAGCAAATATCAACATGAGAATAAAGAGCTCGACTTGTTGCAGATAAACTTGGAAATAATGGGATTCAGATGTAAGAAATCACTAAGTGAAATAGTGTCGTTCAGCAAGTATGGGATGATGGAAGAGACTGTATTTTCTCCTGAAACAAACTAATGTTATGGAAAATGGAAAAGGGAAAGCTTTTGCATAAAAAGGAAATGGTATTCAGCATTCTTGGATTCAGATTAGATGAATGGTAAAAGGAATTGGAAGTTTCACATGGAAATTGTTTACTTTACGTGTAACTTTAGGATGAATTTCTGTGAAAGAATAGCGGTTTTACCTCGAACCTCATTCTAAAGCCTGCATTACTTTCAGTTGTAGAGAAATGTAGGTTCCTCTGGAGTAAGAAGTTCTTTAATGAGACAACCTCATCAAAGGTGACATTTTACGTGTGTTGTAACCTCTTGCAGGTGGAGCCCAGTAAGACTGAAGTAATGATTTTGTGAGACATAACGCTTTTGCTGCTTTAAGGCTTTACCGCCATCATTAGCATGGAAATAATGGATTCCCTTGGCGTGAGAGGTTCTTCAATAAGATCATACTCCTCTTCTGTTCATTGGGAATGATGTAATCTCCCTTAAAGTAATCTTTCACTGGCATTGTAACCTCATGCAGTAACATCTACCTGAACAGTGAATGTTGAATATATACCATATTTTAAATGCTTATGAAATGCTCTAAACTACTGTCTTTACATACTGTTGATGCTGTCTGTTGTTTATATTCAGAAATATTTAGGGCCTGGTCGTGGATAGGGAGCTCTGGTTTCGTTGCATTACACATGACTGGTAGAGAATGAATGTGAGCGGATGTGGCCTTTTCTCGTCAGTTGCAGGCAGTACCTTGCTAATGCAGGAAAAGTTTTTCATATTGAAAAGAATGTAGTTTCCTAAAGAATCACAATTTTGTAACATCATTTCCTGAGGAAGGCTGTTTAAGATTCATTTAGCAAATTATTTTCATGAAAACTCTCATATGGCTCAGGAAAAAAGCTTGATGAAATTCACCAACCTCCATCCAGCCATGTCTTATTCAACAAGTTTGCTAGCGAGGAGGGAAGGAAAAAAAGATCAAACAGGAAGTTTCATTAATATGATGAGGTAGTGTAGGAGTGTGAAAGCATATGACAGACTATAGCTGCATACAAGATTGAAGTATGAATCTCGCTTAAGAGCAGGAAATGGTAATAAAGTAGTTAGCGGGCAGTTCTTTGGAATTAGTTTCATTTTCTTTGCTAATGATTCTGTGCTGTATTTTGATTTTGTTTTTGAATGTTAAGTACTTATATTATACTTCTTACAGTGGGTGTTACGTTAAGACTGAAACCTATTCCTTGGTATGGTTGGTTGGCTATTCTCCTTGCCATTCCATGTGTGCTTCTAGATGTGTACAGAGGAGCAGTTGCCATCAGTGTTTCAAGTCTAGAGGTAAGTTATATCTAAGTTTTGATAACATATTAAAGAGACGTCTCTTGCTTCGGTGGGAAGTACCTGACCATTGTCAAAAATGGACTATAGTTTAAGACTGTTGTAATAGGCGATGATTGAAAGTAACCAGTGCCATGTTATTTAAGGGTATTCCAGTATAACATACTCATGTATCCAAGACCTTCTTCGTAAATATGCTGCACAGGTTCTTTGGCAATGCTAAAATAACAGGTGTCTGTCTTGGTTTAGCTCTTAATGTACTGTATATCCTCTTCGTCAGCAATCCTTCCCTCTGAGTCTTGAGGCAGGGTAAATGTTCCATACCTAACAGTTTCCTCCTGAAATATGTATGGAATATATTTGATTGTCATGTAATTTGTCCACAATATTTTTTTTCTCCTCTGCTCTTCCTTCCACTTCTTTCTCTACGATTTTCTCTCCTGTACTTTTCAGTATTGGCTGACTCTTACACCATCTCTGTCTTCAACATTGTAAGTGTACTTTATTTAGCTCTATGTCTCTCCTCAATCTATATCATTCTCTTCCCTTACTCCTTTTCATTATTTCCAGTCTTTAGCACATATCTTGTGACTTCGTCATCATAAATTTCACAGAATCTCTCATAATGCTGTTCATTACGCTGACTGTGATATTCTCTTATGCAGTTTGTGTTTGCAAAGAAATTTATCAACTGTCAAGACTACATTGTTGTGACCTTCTCTTGGGATTTGTTGTTCACTCTAGTTTCATTGCTACATCTTCTCTACCCACATACTCAGACTAAAGAAGAGCATAATCACTTTTCCGGAGCAGTGTATCATATCTGTTTTCTTTCTATAAGTTACTGGACAAGACAATGAGATCAAAATTTGCTGATGGATCAGCCCGTCCAACTGCATTGTACATGGTGACATGACGATAGGAAACTCTTCCTGAAAACTTGATAAAATGTTATCTCTCCGTACGGATCCAGGAATTACCAGTTAATATTTTGTTAGTAAGACTCTGTTACTGATTGAACTTTTCCATCTCTGATTATGACTTGTTTTGCTTCTCACACCATCCTGATTGTACCTTGATTTTCAAATTCAAGGTCATTCTAATTTGTAAAATGATTTTGGAATAACCAAATATTTTAACAAAATCATGCATGCTTTTTTCAGCTACTCTTTCCATTATGTATTGTCTAAATGGACCCTTATCTACCTGTGGTTCCTGAAATGCATAGGATGTTTTTACTAGAAGGGCCAAGCCTTCCTCTGTGTTTTTTTACTTTTGTTTGTGTCCATTAGAGGAGGGTTTTAAACTTTTTGAGCCCCATCACTCGACCTTTTCTGTCATTTAGCCTCCTGAACCTCAGTATGCTTTTGTGATCCACTGACCACATAGACTTAACACTTAGCTTTTTCCACTCATCCTCTATTCTATTATGATAGAATATCATTACATCTTTTCTAACTTTCCTTTAAGCTCAACTTTGTGTTATGTCCTATAGTTGCCGTTCCCCTCCCCATTGGAAAGATCTGTTCCATTTCAACATTGTCAGGCGTATTTGGAAATATAAATAAAAGTTATAATAATAAAAAAGTTATAATAACTTCACCTTTTTCTTCCAGTGTTTATATGTTGTTGTGCTTTTGTTAGTGGAGAACGAGTGATTCAGAGTAAAGTTTTCTTCCTGAAATTCATTTAATCAAAACATCCATTTTCATTGACATACTATCGGTGAAAGAATGAGAATATTATTTCTTGATTTTATCTGTAAGAGGGTAAGTGTTGTAGTCCCTCTCGGTGCCTGTACTGCTATGCCACTGAACACGAAAAATTATCAGACAGTTAAATTTGATGGTGCTGATGGTATGGTTGGGTAATTCTTTGAGTATACTAATTTACCATTTGATTTCAAAATGTTTTGTACAATTGAGCTCATTTAATGTGGAGGTCCTATCTTCCTCTTGTTCTTTGAATGTTTTTCTTTTTAATGAGACAAAAGTAATTGTAATTAGTTTGCAATTAACAAAACTTTTTTAGAGTTTTTAATTTTACAGTTATTAAGATTAATTGTTACTACTTTACTTCAGGAACTCGATGGCCCATCCCCTTGGCATGGTATATTCTTTCTAATAGAGATGGTTCTACAAATAACACAGGTTAGATACCAATATCAGTTATATACAGGATTGTTTGGGGAAGAGCGTAGTTTTTGGGTGAATGCTTTTAGGTGTCGTAGACCTTTTTACTTTTTCATACGTGTTTGCCACTTCCTTCATCAGTGAGGTAGCACCAGGAACGGAGGAAGAAATGACTGTACTCACTCAGGTCCCCTGTCTAGCTGTCGTGTATAATGCACTGAAAGACTATATACGTGTATTTAACAGATTCCGTTACATCATACACTACAGCTAGAGAGTGGATGGGTTTGCAAATGAGATCACAGTTCATCTGTTCCTAACACTTCCCCACTTGAAAGGGAGAGATGATTGGATATGAAATAACAAATGATTTTAATGGGAATAGCCTCATGTTGTTTTAATGATTGTGCTTACTGAGGGAAAATTTATTGGATATGTTTGTTTTTGTACCTGTTTATTTTGTAGAGGCAAGTTATGTTTGAAAAAATTTGAGTAGGTAACCCAGCTTAATTTATAAAGTGATGTCTAAATGTTTATTGGATAAAAGACAAAGCTTTTATTTTTTGAGAGTTTGAAGGAGAAAATATGTAAAATTTAGACGCGTTTATGTTTCTTAGATTTACAAAAACAGCAGCACCCTTACCTGGTCTTTATTCTTCACATCGTCTGATTTAGTTTCCCTAGCTTTATCCTCTGGTTAATTTAGTTTTCTGCTTGTATATGACTATCAGAGAACAGCTGTAGGAGTTTATAATCAGGTCATAATGTAAAGCAAGATACACGGAAAACACTTTATACTTATTTAGTTTGGGAAAACTTTCCCCTGAGAGCAAGCAAGCATACTGGGGAAGGGAGATGTGTGTGAAAGATTGTTTTATAAAGCATTGAACATGTTACATTACATCAGAGGAAGTCGGACAGAATGGTGGGCCAGATTGATAATGTAGGTAGGAAGATGCTGAGAGTGATTGCAAATAGAAGACGCTAGTCTTTCAGAGAAGAAAGGAGATGCAAGAGTAAGTTCAGTTTGCATGGTGAAGGTTGCGGATGAGTTTAAATATTTTGGATAACAGCTTAGTAGAATTGGTAGAGGAAATACTGAAGTTGAAATTTAAGTTGTGCAAGGGAGAAAATTTTTTGGATGTAGTGATAGTTCTGTTGAATGGGAATGGAGTAATGATAATAGATTCAGTTGACATTAGGAATAGCCAGCATTATGAGACATTTATCAAAGTTGTAGAGACTTGTTAGAAGGAAGCAGTGTCTCAGAGACACATGAACTTTGATCATCACATACTTTCATAGAGATTTTTTTTGCTGTTCATAAAATCAGGGAAAGGGTAATACACTGAAAGAAACAACTGGGAATTATGATTAGGTGTGTACGGAATAGGCTCCTGCAGGTGATGTAGAGGAACACATTTAGAACAATATGTGGTGTGACACCAGAAATATGTTGTGTCGGAAAATGTTACTACTTTACCAACTTCTGCGTATGGGTAGGGATATCTTCTCTCTTTGGAGCCCCACCTCTTTTCCCTGCATTTTTATGGTATAGGCTTTTAAGATTTCCAGTGCTAGATGCAGATATTTTCCCTGCAATTACCTTTTTCTACATGTCCACTATTCTGTTGCTGAAGACACACATCCTTACGTACGTACTTTTCTTGCCTTTCCTTTTTAATGCTTGTTCACATTTTCTCCTTTAAAGAGGTAGTGGTAGGACTAGATGATCAACATTTGTCCCATTTGTCAAGCATGATGCACCGAAACTAGAACCTAAATTTTCAGATTTGTGAAGATTATTTTGCCGAGATATATACAGCCCAAGGCTGTGAAATAGTGGTAGATTTATAATGTTACTGGAAGAGTAGGGAGTGGAGAAAGAGCATGAGGGATGAATGTTAGATCTGTCTATAAACCAAAAATCCCTTCTTGCCAAGAAAACAAAAAACAAACATTTTTTTCAGCTGAAAGGTATATGAGTACAGAATTTTTTTTTTATACAGACTCGTGTCTGATCTTGAAAAACTTTTAGGTTATTTAGGGTTGAGATAGATCCTGTTAGTGAATTGTTAAGGGTTAGTGGTTTTTCCGGTTAAGGATGCAAAAGGAGCGGTTTCTGATTTGTAAAAGTAGTCGTTTTGTGCAGGAAGGTGAAAGTGTGAATGGAAACATTAGTCTCCCATACTAAATCAGCTTGGTATGCAGAGACAGAAACTGGGAAGCACTTGTATTGATGAAGTTTACGTTAAGACTAGACATAAAGATACTTGTAATTACCACTTACACAGTTGGGGAGGGTTCTATACTCTTGGAGTCCCATTCTCTGACCTTCTTCTATTATAAAACAATTAAGCTTTTACATAGTCAGCATTCATAATTTTGTCACTCATTTAAATGCTCTTGATCTGCTTTATGCAAATGGGAATGGAGGTGTTATTAGTAGATGGGTAAGTTGACTCACTATGCTACGTATCATAGTTATTAAGGGATTTTGTGCATCTGTTTACAATTAAAACTTCTTCATTCTTCATTCATTTGTGTAAAATGTGCATTACTGTACTTTGACGAGTTTTACCTAGGTTTGTATCTTGTTAAGTATGGTATTAGTATTTAAATATTATGCTCTATTATTTTACGATTTAGCATGGTATATAACATTACATAAGACTTACACTGGATTTTTTTTTTTCTTTGCAGGTCCACATGTTATGGAAATACAATAAGTTCAGAAAACTGGGCACCCTGGGTTGTGCTGTGTTTGTCTTAGTTTTAACAGTGTTCCTTCTTGATGTAAGGGAAGGATGGTTATGTTTCTTTTATGTTTTAGTTTCAGTTGCTCTAATGATTGCCACGTTTTGTAGACCTTTTGAAAGGAAGTTACCCAGATTTCATGTTTAGATAATTATTCAGGGGTGAGAGGAAAACTCAAGTATTTATCAACAGAGACAGCATTTGAACTATTTTTACGAGAGAAGAGTACATGGACCTTGCATGGAAAGGTGATATGTTAGCTTCAGTAATATGATTACTCCACTTTTGCTCTGCAGTATGCATTCTTTTTGAATACTTGTATTCTGTAGCCAAGATATCTATAAATATTTCTTTAAATTATCTTTTTATGATTTTTCTCTAAGAAATGCATATATTAATAAAGACTCGGAATTAAGAATTACGGAATTACAAAAATAATGCCGAAGGGCAAATACATATGTGCTAAGTGGGAGTTTAATAAGGAATGGAGTTACCATGGTACTTATAAACTGTAACTTTAAACCTTTGAGCCATTTACTACGTAAAAGTGGGAGTTTTCTCATCTGTAACAAAGGTTGTACGACATTATTCTTTACTACTGCTGTGGTACTTATGAAAAAAAAAAAAAAAAATGGTTCAAGATAGACTGGGTTTTACACCATACAAGTATACCTCCTGTTGGATTATAGAAATGTGTTTTGGAGGAACAAGAGATTTGTATATTTGAAAAGGGAAGTAATGCAGGAAGTGACATCCTGTATTTTAGACAGAAACAGTTACTACATGCATTTATTTTAAGAATCTGAAGCAATGCCTTAATAAGTGTTGTTCTCCTTTGTGGTTAGAGGTGCTGTAATATTTTAAAATTGGGAGAAATAAAGCCACTGTTAAGGGGAACATGGTTTACGGCAGAAGGCAAAGTTTACTTCAGTTAAACTATACCTCTTTCAGGTTTAATTTTATCCAGTTTTACGGTGGTATCCTTTTTTCACATTTCTAATACTTTGTTCTGAAGTTGTGAATAATATGACATATGTACAGTATTTCAAGGTATTTCTCTGGTGTCTGTTTAATATTATATATCAATTCTTATTCTATAAGCTGTTTTCCACATCTAGCACGCAGTGCCAGATTTTCCACAAATGTTATCAGCTTATGTTCTAACATTTAAACGTTAGAATTTGGAGAGGAGCACCCAGAACATACGTTAACTTACTCAACTAGTTGGATTCGATAGCGTAAGAGTGAGGAAGTTCCCATTTGTTTGTTTAAGTGAAAGATTTATAATTGGGTGAAGTAACCCAAGATTGATGACACAAACAGCATGTCTTCACTGGCAAGATGAGCTTTATGTGTATGTTATCAAAGGAAATAAAAAACACTGTAAAGAAATGCAGTTACATTGTCAAATAAGCCAAAGAACGAATGTTCATATCAAGACCACAGAAAATATTTTCATTTCATAAGTTTTTTATCACCTTTGTGATGTTAGAAAATTAGGCCAGTGTTCTCTGACAGTTTTACATTATTTCTGTGATTGTAAATGAAAATTATTCTTCGCATAATCTTGGTAAGGTATTTTCTCAGCCTTGTTAAAGAAAAAATATTCTTTATGCATATTTACTTTCTGTCTGGGTGAAGGGTATGAGCAAAGTCTGTTGAAAAAAATATTGCCCAATGGTAAATGGAAAAAAACGAAAATCACAGCAGCCCACCCTTGTGTTATCACTGGCCACATTCACAAGAAGTTGATTTATGCCGGAGGCTTGAGTACTGCATGGCCTAGCTGTTCTCGGTAGCAGAATGTGAAAGAGAGAGAGAGAGAGGCAGTCGGAAAGTTGGCATCTAGAAGTTTAGACTGACTCCATCAACTAAGTACATAGAATTAGAGCATTCCCATGATGAGGACAGTACCCCATACAATGATGAATCGTTCTGTAAAGCTTTCGTAAGCTTTAGTGCAGTTATCTGGGAGAAGACTTTTACGTTACATGACTTAATTTAATAGTGGAAAATAATGAATCTATCAGCAAATACAAGGAGATGCATAGCTAGTGTAAGAAAAATGTGTGGTAGATTTCATGAAATTTTAACTGAACTGATCAAGGTCCCTTCACCCAGACAGGGAATTTCTGCTTTCATTAAATTTTTTTTTACTTACCTTTCCGTGAGAAACTGAAATTACATTACAGTAAATGTAAAAGGAAGAGAGACATTTGGCTTACATCATTTTGTTCTGAGAGATCCAGTAGTCCTAATTGTACAGAGTTACTTGTGATTCATATTTTTTTAAATGTTTTTGAATCTACATTTTACAGTAAATATTCTGGTTTCCGTATTTTTTTTTTCACATTCACTGCCATGAACATATTTAGGTTATTGCCTTTCCTAATTCTTTTTCCCTGAAATTTTCACTAATATTGATTTAAATATCCTTAAGTTTGGCTTTGGATTTCTATTTTCCATTATATGTTTTAGGTATATGGGCTTTTACAGCCATCCTCATATGTCTTGCTGATTACAGACTTGGCAAAATATGGATATTTGTCGACAGTCATGTAAAACCTTAGGGCACATCAAGTGCAACATGAGCTTTAAAAGGGACTGACCTGAGGGCATGCAGTTATAGGTTGTCTTAGGTTGGAGCCAGAGGGAAAGCACATTACTGATAGGATATGCTGCACGTCATAAAGATATTCAAGCATTCTGGACTCGTCTAGAAGATGCACCATGTTTTGGACTTGTCTCAAAAATTTTTAAGATTTAGGCTTTCCTGATGGACAGTGTTTCATTCTGTAAATATTTATATATGGTTCCTTCCATTCATTCTTTGTGATATAGCTCTTCATATTGATCATCTTCCTCAGTAATTTGTTCATGTACCTGATGCCACTTCTGTATCTGTCTTGATTTCAATCTTTTAACTCAAGACATCATGCATTTTCATATTCCATTTTCAAATGTTTTTGTATTAGCTTTTAAGATTATAACAAAACCTTGTTTTAGGTGGAATTTCAGTATTGGTCTGGGAATGTTATGAGTTACTTTTGCAATGAATACGTGGTTGTGCATCTTTGGATATATGCCATTTTAGCCGTTCCTATACTCTCCCCGCAAGTGGTAACACCATGAGTGAGAAGTCACTTTCAACAAGGCTGTATCATAATCAGCAGAAGGGAAGTACAGCATTACTGAAGTCCTTCCCAACCCCATCCTTCTTACTCTGCAGTCATGTAAAGCATAGCCTCACAGCTGCGGAGGTCCCATAAAAAGGGTCACAGGATTTTGCATAACTATGGTATTGTATTCAGGTGTTCTCCACAGGGCTTTCAGATTTACTAACCATAGCCCAGTTGTCTTACCTATCCTACACTAACTGTCCATTCTTTTAATTTTAGTTCATAACATACTGTATCACGAATTTGCAAAGCACACTGGATTAACCTAATATGGGATCTTGTTCATGTTGATATATATGCTGAATGAACGATGAAAGGTTAATATATGTGGAGACGTGAAGAAAAATTGGTTTGGGATTAATTTTCAGAAGTTCATTTACAAAGTTTGGATGTACGTTTTTCAGTGCTGATAGAGCAGTTAGAGAAAAGATGGAGGAAGCTAGATAGTGGAATGTATTTAGCAATAGTTCAGCTGTAACATTGTGAAAATGGTGGTAGATTATTTAGGTTTACACATTGGTAAAGACGAATATCCATGTGCCAGAACACGCTAGGTGAAGAGCAAGGTTGTCCATGCACAAGAGAACATTGTGGGTATTGGACGGTAAGGTAAACACTGAATGAAGTTTTCTTAAGGTGTACATTCGAAATAGTAAAGATAAAGAAATTATTATTAGAATGATAACGGAGTTTGTCCTAAAATTTTACGAGTTTTGAACATTGTGAGTCAAGAAATTAAAATTACGAACCTCCACCCAAGCCTGATTGGACTGAAAAATGTTATAAATAATTAGTAGATATCATTATGTGTATATGTGTATCTACGAGAGGTGAAGGGAACAAAAAAAAACAGGGAGACCAAATTGAAGATGGATGGATGGAGTGAAAAGGGTTTTAAGCGATCGGGGCCTTAACATGCCGGAGGGTGAAGGGCATACAAGGGATTGAGTGAATTCAAACGATCTTGTATACAGGGGTCAACACACTATCAGTTGACTGAACCAGGGCACGTGAAGCGTCCGGGTTAAACCATGGAAAGGTCTGTGGGGCCTGTTTTTGGATAGGGAGTTATGGTTTCAGTGCATTTTATGTGACATGTAGAGAATGGATGTGAGCAGATGTGGCCTTTCTTCGTCTGTTCCTGGCACTACCTCGCTGATGTGGATAATAGCGATCAAGCATGTAAAAGAGATATGAGTATTGTCCATTTTTTTATTTTTCATTACATTTGATTGCCTTTCTTGCCTTTGTGAGATAGCCTCAGGAACAGACAAACAATGGCCTCATCTGTGTACATCCACGCTCTAGCTGTCATTTGCAATGTACCAAAACCAGAGCCAGCCATTGGCACCCATGCCTCGTGGAGTGCTGTTTGGTTTAATGTGATAAGCACATTGCCATGTTATATACCAGATCAACAATAGTAATTGTTTTAATTCTGGGTCTGGTAATGTTAGTGCTTTTGGTCACACTGCCCCCACATCAGGTGTTGTTTAGAGGTTGTATTATGTAAATGAAATGTCGACGGTTTGATGTCACAAGTCATACACCACCCGTTAAAGTGTGTATGTACCTTGCTCCATTCACTGGCTTAATTCTTGCAAAATTTCAGGCCCAAATCAGGTCGTGCAGACGGTTGTATGTTCGTGGCTTACCATGTTCTAAATTCGTAAAGTCTTCTTGGATCAAAGTCCTTTTCATGCAGATGGTTTATGTAGATTAAAATCCTTTTCTTAAAATTGGATTGATAGCTAACCATGAAGCATTTGAATTACAGGGAAATTTAACAATTATTGGAATGAACAGCCCTTGATTTAAAAATCGATTGTAAGTGAAAATTTCTTAAATCAAAGCGTACTGCTCATACGATGGACAGTTGTTTTAACCCTTTGGCCACAAGTTGTGACTGAAGTTGTGATTTACAATTCTTCCCTTCGCTACAAAATATGACTTAAGTCTACAGCTGTCAAAAAGCAGTTTGTACATCATATTGATTTCCCAGCCCGAAAATGGTTCTCCAGTCTCATAAGGCATTGCCCCCACATGAAGGCCATATTGAACCTTACATATAAACAGTGCCTCAGCTAACCACTGCCACCTTCAGTGTTTCATATTTTTTCCAACCATTATTTTGGTAATTTATGGAAAAAAAGAACATCATAATATCTAGATATGCTGTACTAGAATGTATTATGTATTGTAATGCATATCTATATTAATAATGCTATTTATATTATTTTTTTCATACTTGATGGCCATTTCCTGATTAGCGATTTAGCATTGGGAACAGACGTAAAAAGGCCACCTCCACTTACATCCATTCTTTAGCCGTCATGTGTAATGCACTGAAACCAGGTATTACCAATCACCAGTCCCTTTTCAGCTCAAAACTCCACAATAGGAAGGATGTATCTGGAAGGGCAAAAGAGACTGTTGGATGTAAAAGTGCTGAGAAGGGGCAGTTGGTAGGATGTCTGACCATTACTTGTGGCTAGGGAGATTTGTTGCGGTTTTCTGAAAAGAAGAAATGTAATTGGTGAGAAGAGAGTGGTGAGAGCAAGTAAGCTTTGAAAGGAGACTAGTGTGAAGAAACAACCGGAGAAACTGAGTGTAGAATGGCAAAATGTGAGAGCATATGAAGCAAGGGGAGTGGGTGAGGAATGGAATGTATTAAGGGATGTATGTGCGAAAGATGCACGCTAAATGCTGTAGGTGGAAGGTAGGCAGATTAGAAAGGGTAGTGAGTGGAGGGATGAAGAAGGGAAATTGCTAGACACGGAGAAAAAAGAATTATATGGTTGGTACTTGCAGGGGAGGAGTGCAAATGACTGGGAGATGTATTACGGAGAGCAGCAAGAAATCAAGTTGAAGATGCAGGGATTGAAAAAGAAGGCAAATGTGAGTTGGTGTGACCAAGTATCAGTAAACATAAGGGGGAATAAGATGTTTCGGAAGGAAGTTAATCATGTGAAAATCAAGAGAACAAATGGGATCATCAGTGAAGGGGGCAAAATGGGGAAGTGGTAACAGGTAGTGATGAAGTGAGGAGTAGTTGGAGTGAGTATGTTGAAGGACTGTCGAATGTGTTTGATGATAGGGTGGCAGATGTAGGGTGTTTCGATCGGGGTCGTATGAAAAGTGAGAGAGTCAAGGAGAGTGGTTGACGAAGAAAGGAAATATTGCAAGACTTACATAAGATGCAGTGTGGCAGGCAGCTGGACTGGATGACAATGCAGTTGAACGTCTTAAGAAAAGGGATGACTTTTTCAGTTCAGCAGACCCTCTCCAGCTTTCAACCACACTCTTTAATTTACCACATCTCTCTTACCCTTTCATTACTTAATCAGTCCACCTCACCCCACATATTGGCCTCAAACATTTCTTTTTCGACACATCCACCCTCCTCCACACAGCCTTATCTACAGCCCATGCCTGACATCCTTATACTATTGTTATGACTACTATACATTCAGATATACCCATTTTTGCTCTCCAAGATAATGTGCTCTCTATCCACACATTCTTCAGCATTCTCAGAACCTTCGCCCTCCACCCACCCTATGACACTTCCGCTCCCATGGATCCATTCACTGCAATATCGTTTAAAACATTTCAGTTCCTCAATTTCCTCCATTCAAACTCACACCCCCAACTAACTTGCCCCTCATCCCTGCTGAACCTAATAACCTTGCTCTTATTCACATTTACTCTCAACTTCCTCCTTTGACACACACTTCCAAACTCAGTCACCACCTTCTGCGGTTTCTCACTCGAATCTGCCACCAGTACTGTATCATTACCACACATCATGTATCAGCACTTCCTAGGCCCTCTCATCCCCCATGCACTGCATACTCGCCCCTCTGTCACCAAGACTCTCAAATTTACGTCCCTCAACACCCCATCCATAAACAAATTGAACAACCATGGGGACATCTTACATCTCTGCTGCAGACCAACTTTCTCTGGGAACCATTCGCTCTCCTTTCTACTACCTACTCATATACATACCTTACACCCTTGATAAAAGCTAGCTGCTTTCCTTACCCCATAGTATTCATTTTTATTTTTCTTCATTTATATTTTCCCCAACCATCACAAGTTTTAAGAATTATTATTGGCAGATATGGAAACATTATGGCTTTTTCTTGATAAAAGAAAGTTGTAAAAAGTGACCAGTTATCATTTTCATGCTTTACTCGAGGATTCATAATCCCCAAGAATGAAATGGAAAGTAATTATGCAGCCAAAGTGATAACAGATTATTCCATCATGATGGATTTCATAAGAGGCTAAGAAAAATAGAGGTCTTTTTGCTGCACAATACTGAATGTGATGCAACATCTCCTACTGAAATACATTCCCTTTTGAATGTTGTACCTATCCAAATAAGTCTTGTTACTGTTCACTAGGAGTGAAAAGATTTACAGAAATTCTGGGGATGTCGACCCTGTATTTGCACAGCCACTGGTAAAGTATGATGAAGGTTTAGCTGTATGACATGGCTTTTTTTTTATGATGTCCTGATACCTCGCAAACTTGGTTCAGAAAACAAACCTTAATACACTTTACATCTCAATTGAAGATATAATTGCTTTTCAAAGCTTTGAATATAAAGGGTCACATAATAAATGACATATAACCCAACGTATTAGATGCATCATCATATAAGATGTATCCCTTATATAGCAGAGAATGTCGAGGAGAAAATAATGTCAAACCATTTGGCATGTGAGACACAGGGCAATCTTTGAAAAAATTTGAAAAAGTGCATCAATTGGCTTTTGATGTATTCATGAACAGATAATACAATAACTGGCTGTTGTATTCTAAATTAAAAATGAACTTGGATTGTGTTAGGGAAAATATCTCATTTTATAAAACTGGAAATCTTGAATGTCTATAAGAGATATTTGCTTGTATTTTCTCCTCAGATGCTGAGGAATGTTACATTAACTATCTGTCTATCAATCTATCTGTGTCTCTGACACCCATTCCCTTCAGGAACTCCCTCAAGGGAGTGGCCACCGCAAGAGTCTCTCCATACCTGTTGAACTCCAGTGCTGCTTCTTGGCTTTTACTGCCACACCCTTCTTAACAGGCTGCTGGCAGAGGGCAAGTAAAGCTCAGTGTCGAGTTATGTTATAAGTCAAATTTTAGAGAAGGTGCCTAAGATGAACCACTTCCAAGTGATAAACAATGCCTGTTATCCAGTCTGGTGCGAACTCAGTCAACAGACTCGTTAAACTGCTGAGGCTATCTGCAAACAACAGCTCTACACACACGGACCACCCAAACTACTCTGCAACTAACCTCAAATCTCCAAATAGAAGTAAAAAGCTTACCCCTGCCTCACACTTCAGTAACCTCTACTCACACATCCCCCCCTCACCTCCAAAAAGTATAACTGACAAAACCTTTGGACACTAAAATAACCCAATGAGCAACAAGTACCCAACTTCCAAACTTTGTAATAAACTCCAACCCACCAGACATACACTCATCAGAAATCGCACTACCCAGACAGACATGAGACACACTCCCGTCTATGCCCTGGATATCACCCATCATTACAATACTACAAACACTGTTTCAACACATCCTAAGCCCCTTCATGCCCATCATGCAATTACCATAAAGAAGATCTGAGCACTTAATAGCCCAGCACTCTCTGCATATGGACGCAGGCACATCACCACAGCATTTCATGACCTATGGTCCCGACCAGTGGATGTGGCCAACTTCCTGAGTGCTGTATGAGCCTCAAAAGGTTAGGAGAGACTTCTGAGGCAGGAAGGAAGTACAATGATGGAAGGCATTACCAGGCTCTGCCTGAATGGGTTATGCCAGGAGTGAAATCGCCTTTGGTGAGGCTGTATCACTGGAAGTAATGTCTCGTCAAAGAACTCACTCCAAAGGAGTTCACTTTTTCCAGCTACTGGAAATAGCACAGCCTTGGCCTGCAAGAGCCTTTAGAATGAAGTCTTGGTTATTATTAAGATTCACAAAAATTGATCCTGGGGTAATTATTAATAAATACAATGGTGGCATAAAGAGCTAAAATAGGGATACCAATTGTTTTCATAAAACATAAAAATGCAATTAAGTACTCACCCTGTTATATCCATATTTTCTTTCTCTTCCAAATTCGCTAACCTTTCCAACCAGAGCAAAAAAGTGACAGCCTTTGAGGGAAACGTCCTTGGTTCCCTCGACTGTTCCAGCTTTCACAAAGATAATATGGGAGCCTTACTTCTTAAAATATTCACATATAAATATCTACATTATCCACACTTGTACAAGGAAGACAATGACATTTTTAGAGCAAGATACCACATCAGTGGTACAGTACAGTGCCACTGGTATAAGGCAAGATTAATGATGTCACGTTATCCAGTTATAATGTGATGTTATGGATGATGTTTGAATTAAAAGGGAAATTAAAATTAGTGTCAAGGACGAAAATGGATTTCTCAACTGATATGGCCTTTTTCTTGGTCACTAGGTCAGCTAGTGAACAACACTGATAGCTGTCTTCCCGCCATGAATGTGTTCCTGGATGTGTTTCCAAGGCCTCTTACTCCATCTGTATGAGCAATTGCCTCAGATGGCTGGAATAAGGGACCTCGGAAATTATTGCAAGAAATGCATTCCACTGTGGGGAAGTAGCTAACAATGATATTTGCTGGCTCCCTAGCAACTGAAAAATGGCCCACATTGCCTCCGAGTGCATGGATGCATTCAGTCATGATAAGTTTAGATTCTTCAAACTCACTGCGCAAAAAGAAAATTGATAACCGAGGAGAGAGATGATTATTGTGGTGGTGTCACTTTGTGAAGAAAATGGTTACTGAAAAAAAGTTAAAAGTACTGAAAAGTGTAAGGTGAGTGCTTATAGGAGACGTGGAATTATTTCTGAACGTGTAAAGTACTTTTCAGCAAGTATTTGTGGAGTTTTGTCCTGGTGTACACTGCACTAATCCCAGCTGATGGTTTACAGGGGTAACTGCAATAGTTAATTGTTTAGTGCACAGGTAAAGCTATGGCTGAATAATATGATTCTGTAAACCAACAAGAAATTTTCCCTTAAGAAACTGTTAAGTTTCGCTGTTTGGTTGTAGATGAAAGAATTTATGATGACGTAAAGCAACCGTGCCCTTCAATTTGGGAAGATTCTGCAAGTCATTTTGTTCTGGTAAAGTACGGGGTGTGTGTTGACAGCAAGGGTTAATAACAACATACTCCAATTATCTCTAGTTTGTTAAATCAATGCCTGAGTTGGTATGTAGTGTCACATGAAATATATAATGTCTATATTTCCTATAAAATATAAGAGTGGATCAAGGAAGGGATCTGAGAATTATTCTTTTAAAGATATTTTTTTTAATAAAATTATGTATCAATCATTTTATTGTTTTATTCCCTTATTATAATACTGTCAACTCTTGGTCAACACTAGTATAACAATGTCAGCTAATGTTCAATGCCTCATTTCAAATTACTATAATTTTCTCACCAAATGATTGGTCTATCTACCTATCTGTCTAATCTATATCTCTAATGCCCATTCCCTTCGGGGAACTCCCTTAAAGGGGTGGATCTCTCTAATGCCCATTCCCTTTGGGAACTCCCTTAAAGGGGTGGCCAAGGCAAAAGTCTCTGTAATTACTGAACTCCATTAATGCTGCATAGCCTTTAATGCCTCACCCTTAAGAGGCCACGGGCAGAGCGCAACTCTACTGCAGCATTTCCAGAGGCTTCTACCTAATGTTCCTTCCAACTTCTACCTAATGTTCCAACTTACTTCTTCGACCTTATGTCTCCATCTAGATGTTCCTACCTACTATTTCTACTTAATGTTACTACCTCCAACTTATATCTACTGCTCCTACCACTATGCCAAAAGGTTGGGCTAGCGCATAGCACTCACCACAGGAAAATCTAGTTATGAGGAATGAGTTGTGCGAGTAAGGTGTAGTAAAGTGTTGTGTACAACAAGGAGAGATTGTATGTTTGTGTGCAGAGAGCCAGCAATCTATGTGTGGGTGAGGCAGAAACAAAAAACAGCTACCTGTCTCAAAGGAGTGCAACTTGAAAACCACTGAAATGCTGGCTCACTACGTAACCAACACTAACCCTCCTGATACCCAGGCGGGTAGTACTGGTAATATACCTCCCTGGTCAGTGGCTACCCACCAACTACACCGGCATTTCAATGATAAATACAGTAGAGCAATGGAATGAGCAAAAATATGTATGTTTAAAGGTAAAGTGATTCCAACGGTGTTGCATGGATGTGAATCTTGGGCCTCTTAAAATAAAAGAGAAAAAGGGAACTGAAGTGTAGGAAATAGACTTCCTCTGGACAATATGTGATGTAAGCTTTTGCCCATATAGACTGGACTCGCACATTGCAAGCCCAAACACAATAATATCTGTTTTCAAATAAACAAAGCCTCATGAATTCAACCAACATTCATCACACTAATTAATAAATTTCCATGCTATTGTAAGAGTATTTGGAACTGATTTTTATTATTTTATGTGTAACTAACTCTCCCACTTTATGGAGGTAGCTTCATAAACAAGCAACCACCACGACACTTTCACACATCCAATCTCATGCTTTCTTTCTTTTCTTTCATACCTGATTGCCATTTCCCACATCAGCAAGGAAATGCCAGAAATAGACAAAGAAAGGCTGAATTAACTCACATATGTTCTCTATCTGTTACGTGTAATGCATCGAAACCACTGTTTCCTATCCACAACTGGACCCCACAGACCTTTCCATGACTTCCCCAGGCCGCTTCAATGGTTCAATCCACTGACAGCACATCGACCTCAGTCCACTACAGCATTCCAACTCACTCTGTCCCCTGCACATCTTTCTCCCTCCTGCATGTTCAGGTCCCAGTCACTCAAAATCTTGATCCTTCAATCTCCAATTTGGTGTCACCTTCTCATGTCCTCCATTCTGACACATATCTTTCTGCCAACCTTTCTTCACTCATTTTCTCCATATGTCCAAACCATTTCAGCACGCCCTCTTTGTCTCTCTCAACCACACTCTTTTTATTAACAAACCTCTTTCTTATCCTCTTAACACTTTAACCCTCCTCCACACATCCTCATCTATAGCCCATGCGTACACTACTAGGACTACAATACCTTCGAAAAAATATCCATTTTTACCCACAGATAATGACCCCTCGTTCCATACATTCTTCATGCTTCCATTTGGAGGCTTCACCACCTCACCCATCCTATGACTCACTTTCATTTCCATAGTTCCATTGCTGCCATGTCCTCACCTAAGTCCCTAAAATACTTCACTTCCTCCAGATTTTCTTAACTCAAACTCACATCCCTACTAATGTGTCTCTCTACCCTGCTAAACCTACTAACCTTGCTTTTTATTTACATTTACTCTCAATGTCCTCTTCACACACTCTCACAAACTTGGTCAACAACTTTTACAGTTTCTCACTCAAAATGCCACCAGTCTTTTGTTATGTACAATATTAAAGTTACTCTCATTCATTAACCGTAAACTGAAATCACAGAATTTTTGTACCGCTTGAAAATATAAGACACCTCAAAATTGAACTATATAGGAAAGGACAGAATAGTGGCCACCTTGCTATATTTTCAGCACTAAAGTGTTTTCACAAGATTTTACCCTAACAGAGGAAAAATATTACTACCTATGTACCTCTCGCGTGTTGTGGAAGACAGCCAACGGATAGCAGTGGGAAGCTAGAAACCCTGCTTCCTTGTACCATCCTTTTAAAAACAACAGGAGCTAATACTTATATGTGAAACTTAATGTCCATCATGAAGACAAACCTGTGAAAACAGAACAGTCATTATCAGCTCTCGAACATCTTTTACTGTAATTTCCACACTGATGAAATTTTCCTAGAATGTAATTGAATAAATGATGGTATTCCCACAAAATAATATACATGCAGGATAATGATGATTAGACTTTATTGTCATGTTTTTTCTTTAATATATACATAACTGGTTAAATAATGGTGAGGAACTAAGATTTGTCAATTCCTGTGTAACAGGTAGGAAATATTGGAATACTAATAAATACAAATGAAGCTCAAATAAACCTGTATTGCTCACCTGACTCTATTGGCACCTGTGGTCATCTCGAATGGTGACAGCTAGTCATTCGACATGATTCTGAAAAGGAACCAACCCTGCTAAGCTTGGTTCAAATTGACCCTAAGTTTTAGAGGAAGAAACTGAAATGTAATGACTATAGGCAATGGAAGCCAACTGATGTCAAAAACTCAGTGGCCTTTGGCTAGGTGAGCTTACGAGGCACCTTATCATACAGTCATATCTATCAACACTTCCTTTACTCAATTTACACCAGCTAATTTCAGTTATCTCATTAATATAGAAAAATAAAAAGGACAGCAAAGCCTGTTTCAAAGTACTCTTACTATTTCTCAGATGCAAAATTCTTTATTTCTCAGTGAGGTAGCACCATAAACTAACGAACAACAGCCTCATTTGCACATATCTACCCTAGGTTTCACATACATTGTGCTGAAACCAAAGCCAATCACATACAGCCAATGCCCACAGACTACTTAATGTTTTACTTTGCTTGAAATGCCCTTGTTTAGCCCACTGACATTTTGATGTTCCCTACATACCAAGCTGACTCTTTTCATTCTATCTCATTCATACATCTCACCCTCCTGAAAGTCCAATATCCAAAAGCCTCCTACATTCCAACCTTCCATCTCCTTGCTCTCTCCTTTTCTAACACAGACCCACCAAATCAGTCTTTCATCAATCCTCTCCATACATTTAACCCACTTCAGTACATTCTGGTCCACCTTTTCAATCAGACTGCTTTTTATCTCACTCCTTTCATACAATGTTGTTCCTCATACGATCCATCCACCTTACAAGAGACAAAGTCATCATGCATTTCATTTCTAACCTGTTCACCATCTTCCTTCTTTTACACTCAAGATTCACATCTGTACGACACTTGTTGGGACCACTAATACCTTCAAACATATCCATCTTTACTATGACAATGACCCCTCGTCCCACAGGGTCCTCAGTGCACGCACAGCTCCCTCAACCCTTTGACTCGCTTCAGCCAGCAAAACTCCATCCACTGACACATTCAATCCCAGGTTCCTAAAACATTCCCCTTACTCCAGGTCCTGCCCAATCTGCTGTGCCTCATTTTTTTAACATTTGTTCACATTTACGTAACTTTCTCCATGCACACACTCCTAGGCACTACCACCAGCTTCTGGTGTTTCTCCCCGGAGTTTCCCACACATCATCTGCAAACAGTAACTGATTCACCTACCTTGCTGTGTTACGACTCCAGCCATGACCTAGAGGTACGGATGGCCCAGTGGATCAACCATTACACATTATCTGCCTGCAGTTAATACTTGTACAATGTTATCATCCTAGTCCCTCTTCTGGTTCGAAACTTATGGTAAGAAAAAGAAAAACAACATGACCATGACCTGTATGGTGATGAATAACATTTGTAAAAATTACCATCCCAATCACCACACTGGCTCACAAGTCATGGCATGAAAAAAAAAGGTGACGGTCACACGGACACAAGTGATTGCTGTAGAGTGCCTGCTCTTCAAGTGGGAAACCTATTAACCTAGTAGTAGTTGGTAAGTAGCCAATAACCAGGGGTATACATTACCAGTACTACCCGCCTGAGAATCGGGAGGGTTAGTGACAGCTGCATAGTGAGCCAGCACTTGAGTGGATGTAAAGTTCCACTCCTCTGACCCAGGTAGCTTTCCACAAACATACAATCTCTCCTTGTCGCACATAACACTTGACAATACAACTCACACAGGTCATTCTTTGTAACTCTACTTTTTTCCTGTGGTGAGCAGTGTGTGCTACCCCTGCCTTTGGGCAAAATGGTAGGAGCAATAGACTGAAGTAGTAGGAAGATGCATTAGGTAGAAACAGTAGTTAGGAATGTTAGGCAGGAGCATTAAGTAGAAGTAGTCAGTAGGAACATTAGGTAGGAGTTTTTGCAAACACTACACCAGACTTGCCCGCTGAGAAGCAGCACTGGAGTTCACTAGTTATGGAGACTCTATAGCCACAAAAGATATAGACAGATCTGCACATTATTTTTGACTGTGTCCCCTACATTAGTTGCTCTACAGCATACAACACCTACATCAATCATTCGTATCCACAACTTGTGTCCAAGTGTCCTAAAGTGAAACATTAATATTGATATTCATTTTATTTTATTTTTAAAATTACAGACTATCAACAGCTAACATACATCAAACCATGTACTAACATTTCATAAAAAGGTGAAAAATATGCCTTTTTGAAGTGATACGACATTACTCATCAATTAATTTATTTATACCTTTTCACATAAAATTGGTCTTTGTATAATAAAACATATACAGGGATCCTCTTGCACCCAGCTTAACTATCTAAATGAGATAGATAAGAAACTCAGCTTAAATATCTAAATGAAATAGATAAGGAACATACCTAAAATAATTTCTATTTAAATACTGTTACAAAATGCTTCGTTTGGCTTTTCATCAAACAAGCTCCTTTCTACCCTTTCTGCAAAAATGAGTAGAAAAAAGAAAATTCTGGTATCTAACACGGAGGTCATATGCTATGACTTTCACGACAGTGGTCTGTACGGAGTTGAGAGATCTGCGTTAGAGAAAATATATCTACAAAAAGAATGAATATTGCTGAAGTCATAATGAAGGCTACAACAAAAAATAGATGAGACCAATGAAATGATTTTGAAGTGAGGGGTAGTTCTGACAACAGAACTCACACTGGTGATGATGTATTGAGATGACACTGCTAGGAATGGTAAATGGTTTGCCATGGGTCACGAAAAAGAATGTTGAATTACAAGCAACCGATGGGGAAAAATTCCACATGAAACTAAAAAATGAATGAAAATGTTCCAAGATAAATGGAGTTAAGCAGACTAAATATATATATAAGCTAAGCCCTGATGAATGATTTTATGAACTGTTTACTAGAACTGCATCTATAAAAGTTACACAAACAAATTTCCACTAAATTCGATGGACAGTATAACAGACCTCCATGGCAATATCAAAGCTGGATCAATGGAAGAATGAATGTGTGATTTGTGGATTTTAGGATCGCTGAACCTCTAGTGTCTGTCCTTTCAGCTTGGGATGCGAATGCACTCTCAATTCAGGAATCTTCAAATTATTGCATTCTTGAGTTATAACTGAAAGGAGAAGGATAATAGAATTCAAATTCTTTATTTCCGTCCTGGATATTTCATATTTTGTTTCAATAAGAATCAAACTACATGAATAAAAAAATTTTCTAATACTTAATCACCCTTCCTACCTTTACAAGGAAGTATCATGAACATGATGGTTTCATATGCACACATCCATCCACCAGCTGCTAAATATAATGTTCTGAAACAGTAGTCTACCATCTACATCAGATCCCTACAGAGTGTTATATTATCTACTTTGATTGCTGCACACCCCTTAGTTCAGCCCATTAACATCATATTGCTCCTATATGAGAAATGACACTAAAATGTTTTAAACACTGCACATCCCCCATCCTGCTAAATGTTCATGCCCTTGATACCTCAAACACTTCCTTTAATCCATCCTTCCATCTTCTCCCAAGACAATCCACTTCCCCATGAATCTGCCTTGTGGTTCCTGCAATCATTTAAGTTCCTTTTGACATTTACTTCCATCAATTAGCCATATGCGTTACTAGCAGTCACAACAGTCACCTCCAAAACTGGGAAAAGTATCATGCATCTCCGTGACCCATGAATCATGAATGAGAAGTTTCTCTCCTCAAACACACTACCTGTCTGTCCCATATTCTCATCTTGGTTATGTCCACACACATTCAGACACCCTAGCGTGAGCCTTTAAAGAGGATAAGCATTCCTCGCTCGGCTACTTTATTTTCTCTAACAATTAGAACTTGCAATATCAGCAGGGGAGACTTTCCAGGCTCCTAAGCCTACTCTTGCCACCTTTAGTCTCCAATGACATACAGAGAATACGAAGAACTGGTGACTAGGGATAACTTTTAAAAAGAGGGATGAACATAAATATACGTAAGTTAATGGGGTAGATGGCAAGTGGGTATTGCTGCATCAGGCACTAATTGACAGGCATGTTCATGAGAGACTTTTGAAAGTAAATGTGTTGAGAAGAGCAGTTGGTGGGATGTCTCATCACTTTTTGCTGGAGGCAAGGGTAAAGATTTGTAGTGGCTTTTGGAAAAGAAATGATACGCATGGGTAGAGAATGGTAAAGGAAAGTGAGACTGTAAATAGGGCTTGTGTAAGGCAATACCAGGAATATAAGGTGAAGACTAGCAAAAGATGATAATGAAAGAAACTAAGGAAGTGGGTGAGGAATGGGAGGTATTTAGTGAAGCAGTCTTAATGTGCATGGGAAGTATGTGGTATGCAGGTAGGGGAAAGTGGGTAGACGGGAAAGGGTAGTGAGTGGTGGGATGAAGCTGTAAAGCTGTTAGTGAAAGGCGAGAGCTGTAAGGGCATTACCTGCTGGGAAGGAGTGCAAGTGACTGCGAGCGGCAAAAGAGGAAGCAGCAAGAGGTAAAGAGAAAGGTGCAGCGACAGAAAAAGAAGGCATATGAGAGTTGGGGTGTAGGAGTTTTGGCAAACTTCCAAGAGGATAAGAAAATGTTTGAAATACAGTTAATAACGTGATGAGAACAAGAGAATAGATAGGAGCATCAGTGAAGTGAACAGATGGGGAAGTAGCAACAGGAAAGGAAGTTATGTGATGGAGTGAGTATATTGCGGAACTGTTGATTGTTATATGATAGGAAGGTGCAGATGTAAGGTGCTTGGGTCAGGAAGGTATGAAAAGTGAGAGAGTAATGGCAAGTGGTTTAGTGAAAAGCGAAGTGATGAAACCTACATACAATGAAATGTGGCAAGTCAGCTGGAGTTGATGGGATTGCTGTTAAATTTCTCAAGAAAGGAAATGACTGTGCTGTTGACTGGTTGGAGAGAGATTTTATTGTATGTATGGTTCATAGTGAGGTGCCTCGGGGTTGGGAGAATGCCTATATAGTGCCATCTCATTAACTAAAAAGGAATAAAAGTGAATGTTCTTATTAAATATGTATAAGTTTGTTGAGCATCCTGAGAAGTTGTAAGTAAGTGGTAAATGAGAGGGTGGAGCATGCACAGAGAGAAGAATGAAGTGGTTTCAGGACTGAAGAACCTGTGTAAGAAATACTAACAAAAACAGAAGGATTTATATGTAGTAGTTACGGATCTGGATAAAGTGTATGCTAAGGTGTGACAAACACGTGGTGTGGGAGGGAAGCTGCCATAAGCAGTGACAACTTTTTATCATGAGAAAAATGCATATCTACAATTGGAATGAAAGGGGGGAGAGTAGTTCCTGGTGAAGGTGAGTCTGTGAAATTTGTATATGGACAGAGGGTGGTGAGCAGGTGAAAGCAAGAGTCTGTAAGGGCAAATATGGGTATGTTTAATGGTATTGTAGTTCTGACAGTGTTGTATGGATGTGTGGTACGGGGCCTAGATAAACAAATGGAAAAAAAGAAGGTGAATGTGTTGGGAATGGAAAGTTTGAGAATAATAAGTGGAGTGAAGAGGGTTAATCAAATACGATATGACAGGGTGTGAGAGTGGTGTGGTAGTAAGAGGCATGTATACAAAACAGCTTTAGAAGGTGTGCCGAAACAGTTTGGACATATGAAGAGAATGACTAAGCGGGTACACAAGTCAGAAGTAGAAGGACCAAGGAAAACGGGACAACCAAGGAGGAGGTGGAAGAATGGAATAAAAGAGGCCTCAAATGTTCATGGCATGAACATGGAGGAGGATGTGAAGAATGCATGGGATAGAATGCATTGAAGCAATGTGGTATATACAGAATAATGTGCTCTCAATAGGCTGAACCAGGGCATATGAAGCAGTCAAGGGTAACCATGGAAAAGGGAACTATGTATCATTCACACACAGCACAGAAATATATCAGAAGGCTTAACGAAATAATCCTAATGCCCTTGAGTGGAATACAAGATTTTAGGATTGCTACATGCAACCCATAACAACCTACTTATTAGAATTATACTGTGACGCATTGTAGGGAATAGGTCCTTGTCCACCACCCTGCAAAGATAAAGAACAAATTAAAATTATGCAAATATAATTATGGTAGTGTGTATTACTATGAGAATATAAATATATTCATAAATTATCCATAGCTAAAAGTTTGCACTCTGCAAAAAAGAAAATTCTAAAAATAAAAGTAATGTCTTCCAGACTGCACTTCACACATAAGTAGCGAGCTGATGGATTTCTTTAAAGCTAAGCAGCGTCCAGGAGTGTAATGGTTAGCATTAACGACCACTGATGCATCTATGGGCAAGCATGGGTTTGAATCCCGGATGTAGCAGACAACTCCACTCTTTAACCTCCCTTCAGGGTTGATCAACAAACTGAGAACCTGGCAAAGGCTTGGGTGAATGGTGTGCAAGGAATAGAGTGAAATGGAACAATGTGGTATACTGGGGTCGATGTGCTGTCAACGGACTGAACCGGGGCATGTGAAACATCTGGGGTAAACAGTGGAAAGGTCTCTGGGGCCTGGATGTGGATAGGGAGCTGTGGTTTCGGTGCATTACACATGACAGCTAGAGACTGAGTGGGAGCGAATGTGGCCTTTTTCATCAGTTTCCTGGCGCTACCTTACTGACGAAAGAGGTGGCAATGCTATTTCCTGTGGAATGGGGTGGCGTCAGTTATGGATGAAGGTGAGCAAGCATGAATATATACATCTGTATATGTGCATATGCATGTGTATGTATGTATATATGTATATGTTGGTATGTATATGTATGTATTGTGCATATATGTATATATGTGTGTATTTGGGTGGATGGGTCTTTCTTCGTCTGTTTCCGGTGCTAACTTGCTGACGTGGGAAACAGTGATCAAGTACAATAAATAATAAATAAATATATATGTGTGTGTAGTGTTAATAAGATGGCCTTGATTAGGGAATTCAGTTTCCTGTGTTGTCTCAATTAATATAAAGGAAAACTATATAATTCACATAATTTATAAGAATTCTATTCTAAAACCAAGGCTGATGATGATGTCCTATACAAAGTACCACATGGACTGGTGTTAGCCTTAATTTTCTTTATAATTCTTATTAAGAGTGATATAAGACAAGAAGAGAGAGAGGAAAGAAAAGTGCTTTGCTGATGATACCAGAGTAAGCAAAACTACTGTATCAGATGATCAAATGGACAAAAATGAATGCAATGGAATGCAGTGAAGATAATTCCAAGTAATTAAGATATGGAACAAAGCAAAATAAATCAGTGACTGTCAAAAGACCCAAATGAGAAAGTGTTCATTAGCGAAACAAATATAAAAGACCTCAGTGTCATCAGAAATGAGAAACTAGAATTTAGAGAACAATATAAGGTAAGAGATGATCTTATCAATAAGTAATAAAAGGGTATGAGAGAGGTTTGGTATTAACAAAGTGACTGAGAGAGCTAAAAAGAGGGTGCTGATATGGTTTGACATATGGAAAAAATGAGTGAAGAGAGGTTAATAAAGAAGATGTATGTGTCAGAAGTCAAGGAAAAAACAGAGAAGGGGTAGACCAAACTGGAGATAGAAGGATGAAGTGAAAACGATGTTGAACAAATGGGGCCTAACCATGCAGGAGGGTGAAGGGCGGAGATAGAAGGATGAAGTGAAAACGATGTTGAACAAATGGGGCCTAAACATGCAGGAGGGTGAAGGGCACACATAGGACAGAGTGAATTGGAACGATTTAGTATACTGGGGTTGACGTGATATCAATGGACTGATCCAGGGTATGCGAGGCATGCACAGTAAACCATGGAAAAGTCTGTGGGGCCTGACTGTGGATAGGGAGCCATGCTTTTGATGCATTACACATGACAATTAGAGAATGGGATGTGAGCAGATGTGGCCTTTTTTTTCGTCTGTTCCTGGCGCTACATCGCTAATGCAGAAAATGACAATCATGTGAAGGTAGGGATGAAAGCATTCCACCTTTGTATTGCCTGTGTATCACAGAAGGCGACAATGGGGGAGGGAACTGGCTGGCTGGCTGAAAACCCTCCCTTTCTCGCATTTCAATTTCTAAAAGAGGAAACAGAAGAAGGAGCCATGCGGAGAGTGCTCATCCCCCTTGAAGGCTCACACTAGGGTTTCTGAATGTGTGTGGATGTAACTAAGATGAGAAGAGAGCAGAGATAGGTATTATGTCTGAGGAAAGAAACAAGGACGTTCTGGCTCTGAGTGAAACAAAGCTCAAGGATAAAGGGGAATAATGGTTTGGAAATATCTTAGGAGTACAGTCAGGGGTTAGTGACAGGACAAGAGCTAAAGAAGGAGTAGCACTACTCCTGAAGCAGTTGTCGAAGAGCGTGATAAGAGTGTAAGGAAGTAAATTCTCGACTGATGTGGGTAAAACTTAATGTGGATGGTGAGAGATGGGTGATTACTGGTGCTTATGCACCTGGCCATGAGAAGAAAGATTATGAGAGGCAAATGTTTTGGGAGCAACTGACTATGTCTGCAGTTTTGGTGTACGAGACCAGGTTTCAGTAAGGGGAAATTTAAATGCGAAAGCAAGTAATGTGGTAGATGAGGGTATAATTGGTGCACATGGGGTATACTGTATTATGAATGGAAATGGTTAGGAGCTTGTGGAGTTATGTGCTGAAAAATTACAGGTGACTAATGTTATGTATTTCCTTTTTCTATTCATTCAAAAGAAATATTTTTGTTTTGTACAGTGTCCCTTAATATACCATTATATTTTCTTAGATTCTAAGAATGTTATAATCTTCTATTCTTTTATAATGCCATTGACATTATTTTGTCATATAAATTATTATAAAGTACTGTAAAAATTATAGTTATTACTTTTATGTATAAAGAAGTGTTTGTTATATTAAAACAATTTTGGGAGCTGGAGCTATATTGTTGAAATGCAAATTCATTCTCTCTGCTTGTTGCTTGCTAGGTGACCAGACATGCACACAATCAGGTTGTACTCACTCTTAATGTTGTCATCTGTCTTTGATTAATTGTCATATTGAAGGATATGGATATAGGCTTTATTGATAGAAGGAAAGAAAGCAGTATTTGTGAGCAGATTAAATTTCACTTTTAATTACAATAAATGTTTCAGTGGCTAGTCTGCCACAGCATCCATCATGTCTACAGATCATAACTTGTACTTAGTTATTTCCTGCAATATACAGTTTTGTTGATTTAAAATTTGGACACTGCACAAAGACGTGAAATTGTGGAAATCATAAACGAGTACAAATCATTGTCTCCTGATGCCCCCAGATGAATGAGAGTTATAATTCATGATGTAGAGGTAGAAAATGTTTCTCCAATTAAACAACATCCTTACCAAGTGAGTCTGAAGAAAAGGGAGATAATGAAAGAGGAGGTAGAATACATGTTCGAGCATGATTACATAGAACCAACTAACAGCCCTTGGAGCTCACCATGTGTATTAGTTCCTAAACCAGATGGTTTCTACAGTTTTTGTACAGACTATACGAAGGTCAACAATGTAACCAAATCTGAGTAATATCCTGTTCCTAGAGTCAATGACTGTACTGACCAAGCAAAAGGCACGAGGTTTGTGATTATGTTTGATAAGCAGAAAGGATACTGGCTTGTAGGCTTGACTGAGAGAGCAAAAGCCATCTCAGCATTTGTAAACATGGATGGATTATACCAATATAAAGTGATAATGTTTGGCATGAAGAACAGTGGATGTTGTTTTCAGAGATTAGTACATGAAGCGCTGCGTGGTGTTAAGAATTGTGGTCTGTATATATTGATGATATATTGTCGTACTCTAGGGAGTGGGATGAACATGTGTCCTTGATTAAGGAAGTGTTTGGAAGGTTAGACAAGGCACATCTTACTATAAACTTAAATAAAAGTGATTTTGTGAAGGCTCATGTTGTGTACTTAAGTTATATTGTAGGACAAGGAGAAATATGACCTGTTAAATGCAAAAGTTGAAAGTATTGTGGCATATCCTGTTCCTTCAAAAAAAAGGAGTTATTGAGATTCCTTGGAATGAGTGGTTATTACATAAGGTTTTGTAAAATAAAAATTTCAACTGTTGTATTACTGTTAACAAGTCTGTTGTCTAATGAGGTAAAATATGTGTGTGATGACAGTTGTAATGAGGCCTTTGTACTGCAGATTATGGAAAACCATTTAAAGTTGTATGTGGATGCTAGTGATGCTGGTGGTGGCGGAGTGTTAATGCAGGAGAAGCACGACATTGATCATCCATAATGTTATTTTTCTAAAAAGTATCTTCCTAACCAGAGAAATTATAGTACTATTGAGAAGGAAACTTTAGCTTTGATTTTGAGTTTACAAAAGTTTGATGTCTATCTGAGAGGGTTAAGAAAACCCATTTTACTTTTTACAGATCATAATCCTTTGGTGTTTTGGTACGATATGAAAATTGCTAATAAGGGGTTAATCTGGTGAAAACTTATGTTATATGATTATGATTTAGTTATTCAGCATGTAGGAGGGAAAGATAATATTGTAGCTGATGCATTGTCCCGTATGCCTGCTAGTCATGAGTCAACCCGAGGGATGACTTGTGCCTTTTGAGGACTGGAAATGTTATGTGTTTCCCTTTTCATACCTTTTAAAAGAAATGTTTTTGTTTTGCACCGTGTCCCTTAATATAACATTACGTTTTCTCTTACAGATTTGAAGAATGTTATAAAAATCTTCTATTCTTTTATTATGTCACTTTTATAAATCATTATCAAAGTATTATAAAAAAAATATGATTATTACTTTTCTGTATAAAGTGCTTGTTATATTTAAACAATAATTTTAGGAACTGAAGCTAAATTGATGAAATGCAGATTCTCTCTCTTTTCCCATTGCTTGCTTGGTGACCAGACTTGTGCAGTGTTTTCTCTATATAATCAGGTTGTATTTGCCCTTATTGTCATCTGTCCTTGATTAATTGTCATATCAAAGGATAAGGGTATAGGCAATATCTATAGAAGGAAAGAAAGCAGTATTTGTCAGCAGATGTAAATTCAACATATAATTTTTCGGTGTCTAGTCCACCTCGGCATCCATCATGTCTTCAGACCATAACTTGTACTTTGTTACTTTTTGCAATATATTGTTTTGTTGATTGTTTCAAGTGTATTAGTGATCCTGACCTATTTATTATTGAAAAGTGATAAGTACTGATTTGGGTTTGGTGTTTACAGATGTCACTCTTGACTTTTATCTAGAGGTAGCAATGTCTACAGAGCCTAGTCCACTAACTGAAACAGTTATCTCAAGACATAAGCCTTGGTCCAGACTAATGTGTTGAGGGGTCTAAACTCACTGTAGTCAAAGGCGGTTGGAATTGTGACACTTGATACTTCCCCAATTCAATATCCCTCATGAATGTCAGAATTTTACCTACACTTCCCAACTGCCTGGCCTATTTTTCAAGGTTCCTCAGTACAGCATTTATACATGACCATACGCTGTGCTCCCTCCTGTCTCTAGCCCACATAGAAGGAATAAAAGGCTGACAATTATGCTATTCCTTACCCATCATCCTGAGACCACCTGCACCTCAATCCTATTCCACAACCTCCCTGGCTGTAGTCGTGGCTATACCACATCAAGCCCTGCGACTCATCTACAAATGTCTAGCTTATTTTTCGAGAGATCTAGACATAATGACTATTCCTCTGGCTAATTATTCTCCAATACACTGCAACGCCAACTGCCGTAAATCATTCCCATCTCACACCATACACCCCGTTCTACATCCCTTCTCATCTCCCCCGTCTTCTGTCTTACGATCTTCCCTTCATCTCTGTTCCCCTTGTTTCCACCTAATACACCACCATCACCCCGTCCTTACCCACAACTGTCCATAGCGTACACTACCATGGCCAGTGCTTCCTCTACACAAACACTGTGGGCAGCCAGCTTCTCTCCCCTACTCCCCACCCTGTACCATCCTGGTGTCAAGCTCCACACTGAGGTCTCTCTGTCCCTACACAAGGGTGAGAGGGAATGCTGACTCCATCCACTGCCAATATCACTCATTACTAAACCCCACATGGTGACCAACACCACCAATGCTGGTGTTGCCACCCAGATAATGGCTAATATAATTTGTCAAAGCCTTCATCATTCCGTAGCCTACAGATCATGAGTAGTCTACATGGCAACCACACTCTGCTACCTAATGTAAGGGTATAAAATTAGAGAACTGAGTTTCTACTTGACAGCTGATGTTGATCAAATAAGATTACCATGGGGGCCCATTAAGCCATGATTTAAGTAAACCTCTTAATGATAACATTAATGACCCAACTAGGCCAGTGGACTGTCAAGCATACTGTGACCACTCATTTTCCTGTAGGCTAAAGAAAGGCAGCTAATATTCCTAATTCTCATACCAATTGTAGAAATATTATGGCTTGCACCCTAACACACCTGTGAGTAATAACTAAAACACTCTAATTCACAAGTGTAAGGGAAATTTTTTTAATGAACCTAAACACTTCAAAACAAGCAATACACTGAAATTCCTGCCGCACAGCATAATACTAACTAGCGTCTCTGCTTAGTCTCTTGTGGTAAGTTCACTTAAGGGAGCAGCAACTGGTTACACATGCTTCTGGTCAGTTTGGTCCCTGCACGGTGATCCGGGCATGCAGCAGTCCTCGCTAAGGGTCATCCAACCTTCCCCAGGTCAAGTCAGCCTGTACGTGCACTATTCTCAAGCAGTGCGTTGCACCCAGTGTACGTCCTTGGTACAGCTCACTGTTTCTGTTCACACACTGCTAAGATTCTCTTTAGGCACATGCCTGCACATGGCCCCTGCTGTTGATTTACCCCCACTCTTGTTCGACCCAAATTGGTGCCCTATTGGAACTGAAGTTATCTTTGTCTCTTGTAGACATATTATTGGCTCGTTACACTTACAGGAGGATGAGCCTTGCACACTCTATAAAGACATCCTGTGTAACAGAGCAAGATATGGCCTATCAGTTTCCTTGTAAATGTTAATGTTACCTCCACCCCCCAGGTGGGGCAAACTTATCTCCAAGGTGACTGGAAACTCACTTATGCCCTCGTCTGTTTCTGCATAATGTAGGATGCCATTTGTTGTAATACAAAGGCAATTATATCAGTTTACTTGGATAATTGCACCACTAATTCACTTCTTCACTGTTCCAGACTCAATACATTTTCGCTGTCACATTAACTGTTAATTTAATGATTCTTAGAATCTGAAGATTCACCATGAACTAAACAAATTTACAAGACTATCATTAATCAGTAATCTCTCGATGCATGAGTGAGGAGTAGTGGTTGATTAACCTGGCAACAGATCTCACTGGGGTCAGCCTAATGTTTACACACCGCACACACAGAGCCAGGAAACAGATGAAGAAGGACCCATCCGCTCATTTACACACATATATACATACATGCACATACACATAAATATACATATATATATATATATTTATTTTTATTTATTTATTATACTTGATCGCTGTTTCCCGCGTCAGCGAGGTAGCACCAGGAAACAGACGAAGAAAAAATAC
>JAYMFT010281843.1:0-10480 GCA_038088735.1 Panulirus argus | reverse complement strand
CCGCGCTAACGTGGGAAACAGCGAATATGTATATATATGTATATATATATATTATCCCTGGGGATAAGGGAGAAAGAAAACTTCCCTCATATTCCCAGCTTGTTGTAAAAGGCGACTAAAGGGGGAGGGAGCAGGGGGCTGGAAATCCTCCTCTCCTGTTTTTACTTTTCCTGATGCCACCCCGCCCCACAGGAAATAGCATCACCACCCTCTACATTAGCGAGGTAGCACCAGGAAACAGATGATAAAAGGCCACATCCGCACACACTCAGCCTCTAGCTGTCATGTGTTATGCAACGAAACCACAGCTCCCTATCCACATCCAGGCCCCACAGACCTTTCCATAGTTTACCCAAGACATTTCACATGCCCTGGTTCAGTCCACTGACATATATATATATTTTTATCTTTTACTTGACTGCTATTTCCTGCATCAGAGAGGTAGCGTATATACATACATATATCCCCAGGAAATAGGGGGAATGAATACTGCCCACATTTCCCATGTCGTAAAAGGTGACTAATAGGGGTGGGAGCGGGTGGCTGGAAATCTTCCCTTCCTGTATAACTTTCCAAAAGAAAGAACAGAGCAAGGAGCTAGGTGAGGATGTCTCCCTCTAAGGCTCTGTCATCTGTTCTTGATGTTACCTTGATAACATGGGAAATAGCCTGTCTATTCAACAGTTGTTTACCTCTCCAATTTTTCGTCTTATCTTACAACGACTTGCAAGATTTTGACATTCTGTTTAAAAACTAGCCTACATTCTTATCATTTGTTGGTTCATAACAAACAATAATGAAGAGTACTGCATTTTTCTCGCTCTTATCAACAACATCAAAAAAGGAGAATCAATGATTTTGTATATTCTTACGCACTTCTTCCAATTTCCTCTAAAATTAAGGGCTGCATCTCCCTCTACACACTTCCTGTTTCAGTCAACTATCACTAACTGCTTTATTCAACCACTGGTCTTTTCCTTTTTTCCTCTAACTTTCTAATTTTTCTCTGTTGAGGCAATCACATCATAATATTCTTTGTAACAGGAAAACATTCAATTTCCTTATTTTCCTTATATAAATCTATAAATTTCCATGTACCTATACAATACAATATAAAAACTTCCTTTAGAAAAGCAACATTCCAAAATGTACCTACAAAGTGCCCTCAAATTCTTCCCACCAACATTTTCACAACCCACAAAAACCTCCACACCACAACCTCACATATTCAACATATCCATCACAAAAATTGCTCAAAATTTATGGGCACCTCTAGACAGATGATTCACAATGTAGACACCTCTTGTTGCCATGTCAAAATACTTTAAAGCTTATCTTACTCTCTTATCTTCAGTTCTCATCTTTTACTGCTTCTAGGAGAAGTGAAGGAAGTGAGAAAGCATACCAGATAAAGACATATGTATATGCACACATACATGTATATATAATCAACATCTACTTATCTACATTGTATAATTATTTTATCATTATGGGGCTCTAACATGTTTGAAGGAGCTCTCCATGTGTCAGCAGGGTAAGGCAGGCTCATGTGGATTGAACAGGTCCTTGCTAACATTGCACTTTTTCCCATCCACTGACAGTGATACAGTGATATCTCACTCACAGTGTTACAACTTACAACCATAGTCTGCTAATACCTATGCCATGATATAATGTTCCCTGCTCTCATATCATGCAGTTTATCAGGTATAAGCCATCCTTCCTCTATTTCAGGAAGTGCCATGACCATCTTGACAAATATGTCACCTGATACAACCATTTGATTCTTAACAAATATAAAAATATCAACTCATGCATATATAGAAGGAATTAACTTGCCTATGTGTAAAAAATTAAAACATGTTCTTTTCTCATCTATATCAATATCTGAAGATATTCTGATAAAAGAATACAAACTAACCTTCTAATACAACATGCAACAAACACACAATATTAATTTATTAAAAAAGGCACTATCAGATGTGTATCTAAGTCGATTGAAATGTACCTCATCAGCTAACAGCATGATAAAACAGATTCTCATGTCAATAAATAAATCTTATCCTATGAACATTATTTTCAGTTATAAAAGTAAACAATATTACACAAAACTTATCAAAAGCTAATGGACATATTATGACGTTAATGTTTCTAAGAAAACTTTTACCACTTATCAAAAGCTAATGGACATATTATGATGTTACTGTTTCTAAGAAAACTTTTACCAGTCTCATACATACCTTACACAACAAAATATTCAGAACGTATAAAAACTGGGAATCTCACACTATTAGCTTTAAAAAAAAGAAACAAAAACATTAAGGATTATCAAAATCATACGGCAAGGTCGTAAGTATGGCCCTAAACAGCTTAATTGATCTAATAATCAATATAACCTTCAGTATCATTATTTTTGCTAACCATCAGTATAAAACATCAACAAAAACTACTATTCAAGATGCTCAACTAAATCTTTTGATTTGCTGAAGATTATGCACAATACAAATCATGAAATGTGCTATCTGTTGTAGAGTAATGAAAGTGAAGCTTTGTTTCATTCTTTTGATAAATGCCTTTTCTCTTTCATTACTCTTCATAAAACAAAAAAGTCAATGATTCCTGTTTTCTAAATTGTACTATGGTCCTTATAATGTGCTTTGGTTTAATTTTGATAAATACAACTTTATGGAACTTGTTCCAGAGTCAATTAACAAGCATATTCTCAATGAATTAAATGTGAGTTCTTTTTCCTATAAATGAAACACTGTCCAAGAACTGCTATATCAATGAAGATCTGCAGACAACCACAAATGAAGAACTGGAGAGGTGAAGAGCGAACCCAGAAGTAAACAGTCTTGAATGTGTCACCTATTAGCCACATCAGCACCATTTGTCTACTGTAAAAAAGTGATTTTGAAAGATTAGGGAGAGAGATCTTTCTCCATCAAATAATTGGCTTAATAATAATTAATGCCTATATGGTTCCCTGTATGCTACAAGTGGACTTTATCTATGGTAAATGAATTACCAAGCATATTGTGCAAATAAAAGAAATTGGAAACTTAATAACTCTCACATGAATGCTACTTCACTGGTTCATAAAAAAAATATTCCATCTTTACCTATGTATTTTAAATATCTTCATAATACTCTTGGCAAACAAACTTGGGATATCATTACTGAAAATGATAAAGCCATAGCCTGGAACAACTTCTGTAAAATACTCTAAGCAGAGGGAGGGGAATATATATACCAGTGTATAGTAGATGGTCTGTTTTCAAAGAGAAGCCAAAATGGTGGATTAATGACACAAAAGGAGAGTCTGTTGTCTAACAAAGCAGCAACTAAGAAATTCAGAGACCAATACCAACATGACAGAGCAAATTATGAAAATATTTGTGAAGAAACTACGAAACTTATATGTCACTAGTCAATATGAAGCATATATTACTGAAAATAGCAAAAGAAACTCTACAGAGTTTTATGGATATGTAAGAAGCATTAATAACAGAAAATGGTGATTAGATTTGAGACAATGAAGACATGGCAAAGATTTTAAATGATTTTTTTTTGCATCCAGAGTTACAACTGAAGACACAGCTCATGGTCCTGAATCCAATTCCACATGTAAGGGAGGAAAATGTTTTGTGACAAGCTGATATAAGAGCATTAAATAGAATGAGAGTTAAAAGAAAAAAAAAAGCAGGGCCAAATAAGTATTATTAGAGAAAATGAAAGAGGAAAAAAAAAAGAGACAGTTATAAACTTAACTACACTTTTCAGTAAGTCACTTGCCACAGGGAAAATTCCAGAGGAAAGGAGGCTTGCTAATCTACCACTCATTTTCAAGAAAAACAATAAATCACTGCCTGGAAATTATTGTCCAATTAGCTGAACATCTTTAGTTGGTACACCATCATCTGGGATAAGACTATAAACCATTTAGAGGACTACCACTTAATAAAAGACTCTCAGCACAGTTTTCAACAAAATTGCTCATGTATACATGAGAGCAAGTTAGGCTGGTTCGACTGAGAGGCTTATTGACAGTGCTGGCTCGTGTAGGTAGGTAGAAAGTGGTAGGCAGCCAATGTCCAGGGAGGTATATTACCAGTACTACCATCATGGGATTAGAAGGGTTAGTGGCATCTGCTAGTGAGCCAGCACTTTAGTGGTTGTCAAGTTGCACTCCTTTCACCCAGGTAGCTCTCATTTCTTTCTGCCTCACTAACATGTGGACTACTGGCATTCTGTTCACAACCACACAATCTCTCCTTGTCCTATGTAACCCTTGACAACACTTAACTCATGCAGCTCATTCTTCTTAACTCTAGATTTTTCTGCAGCAATCACTATGCACAAGCCCTGCCTTTTGACAAAATGGTATGAGCAACAGATTGTAGTAGTAGGTAGGAACATTTAGGCAGGATTATCAGGTAGAAACATTATGTAGAAGTAGTATGAAGGAGCACTAGATAGAAGTAATCATTAGAAACATTAGGTAGGAGTTTCTGCAAACATTGTGCTAGACTTGCCCTCTGCCAGTGGCCTGTCAAGGGTGAGGCACTAAAGACTAAGAAGCAGCACTGGAGTTCTTTACTTATGGAGACTCACAAGTGTCTGACAAGACCAACTTGCCAATGACTTAAAAAACAGATCTAAGTATTTAAATTTGCATCACCATATATAATTAAAGAACCTAATGCAGATCTGACATCTTAAGAGAACAAGAGTGACGGTCACAAGTGATAATACCATAATATGGTCAAAATTAGGAGCAAAAGTCAACAATACAGTACAGTAAAAGTGTGAGTATATGAGTGACAAGGGTAGGTTGTCAGAAGGTGCCATCTACAGCTCTGCATCAATGATATCATGGGCTTGGGTAGGTTGCAGTATGATTACTTAGAGTCTCGCATTTATTATTAGCTGCCTTCCTATAAATCACAGTGGTTGGAGAGGGTTTAATCCTGTAAGATAAATTTTTTTCTTTGGTAAAATGGTGCTTCAACCCCCTGTGAGCATCTGTCCATAGAGCTTACTTCAGAGGCTAGAAAGACAATAATAGAATAAGAAACTAAATAAAAATGCAGAGTTCTGTATTGGTGGATAGTATTAGAAGATAGCATTCTTCACAAAAGAGAAAAATAAAATCATGGTATGGTGACACAAAACATTTGTTGATTATTGTTATCTGAAACAATATTTCTGGTGATGCTTAAGACACTGAAAGGAAAGCCTTAATTCTTCCTCATCCTCAGTTATGGTCCTGAAACTCTAGCAATTTGCAATAAGACTTTAATCTAAAACATACCCATATTTCAGCTCACAGTAACAAATAATTTCTCTGTATCTTCTTTTTCAGTCCCTTAAACTAAATTTCTGTCTATCTATCTTTGCTATCTTACTTATAAAAAGGAATTCTGCAAGAGAAATATGAAAATATATGGCAAATAACACATCAGGATATGAACTTTTTTGTCATATCTTACATTACAGGCAGAAAAAGCAAATCAGATAAAGAAAAGCAAACAAGTAGTTTGAATACACCATACTTTCCCATCCTACAGAAAAACAACTTGATTATGGGCTACAGAGCCATAAAGCATGCTATGACAACACTGAATTCTTTACAAAAGCTTGGTAATGGTAAATCAGTTATTAGTCTCTGTTAGGTGGCCTGTGTACCTAAAAAGGATTTTTTCATGAAGTTTCTATTTCATGAAGTTTCTATGCTAATATGTTTCATTTGCAATCAAAACCCTTACAATCTTTAATGAACACTTCATTTAACCCTTATATGTTGGCGGTAAGGAAGAAAGTTGCATACAATTTGGTCACAAAACAAGATCTTTACATCTTGTTTTCTATCATAAAATGTAAAAAATACAAGTTAAAGTAAATGACATGTACAAAATTGTGAGAAAATATAACATATGAAAAAGGTACGATGCTGAAGTTAACATGTAAAGCTCCCAGCTAGGGTGCTGGTGGAGGAAACATAGAAGAGGTGGAGGAGAGCTGGAGGGTGAGCTTCTGGTTCAATTCCAATAATGACTCTTATTGCTATTTATGAAAGAACTATGTGTAAATGTAGAAAAAGCTGTTAATAGAAACAAATGAGCAATCATAACTATTGCTATAATGTAGCTCTAAAGAAAATGTGTAATTCTCCGGGGAGAGGTGGTGGGGAAAGCGGGTGGAGGTTTATGAGACTTATGAACCACATTTCCTGGTTACTATTTACATTATTTTTTTATACATATTCGCCATTTCCCGTGTTAGTGAGTTAGTGTCAAGAAAAAAGGACTGAGCTTTAGAGGGAAAAATCCTCACTTGGCCTTCTTCGCTGTTCCTTCATCGGAAATTAAAAACAGGAGAGGAGGATTTCCCACCCCCTGCTCCCATCCCTTCTGGTTGTCTTCTATGACACGCAGGTAATACATGGGCAGTACTCTTTTTCCCCTATCCCTAGGGATACATATATTTACATATTAATATGTAAATCACCCCTGAGAATAAGGGAGAGAGAATACTGCCCACTTATTTCCTGCGTGTTGTAGAAGGCAACTAAAAGGGATGGGAGCAAAGGGTTGGAATTCCTTCCCTCCTGTTTCACTTTTCCAAAAGAAGGTACAGAGAAGGGGGCCAAGTGAGGATTTTATTCCTCTAAGGCTCAGTTATCTGTTCTTGATGATACTTTACAAACACGGGAAATGGCGAAGATATGTGAATATATGTGGGTGGTTCATGGTGAAGGTTGGTCTGTGGCAAGGGTGTGTGATGTCACCATGGTTGTTTGACTTGTTTATGGATGGGGTGGTTAGGAAGGTAAATGTGAGAGTCATGGAGAGAGGGGCGAGTATGCAGTCGTTATACTGAAGGAACCAAGTGTTTTAAATACCTGGAAGTGGACATGGCATTGAATGAAACTAAGGAAGCAGAAGTGAGTCACAAAGTGAGGAAGGAGGTGAAGTTTCTGGGATCACTGAAGAATGTGTGAAAAGAGATATCGTTATCTGGGAGGGCAAAAATGGGTATGTTTGAAGGTATAACTGTCCTAACAATATCATATGGAGGTATGGCAAAGGCTATAGGTAAGGCTGTGCAGAGGAGGGTGGGTGTGTTGAAAACCAAATGTTTGGGGACAATATGTGGTGTGAGGTGATTTGATCGAGTCAGTAATAAAAGGGTATGAGAGAGGTGTGGGAATAAATAGAGTGTGTTTGAGAGAGGTAAAGTGTGAGCCAAAATGGTTTGGATATATGAAGAGAATGAGTGAAGAAAAGTTGACAAAAAGAATATTTGTGTCAGAGTAGGAGGGAACACAGAGAACAGGGAGACCAAATTGGAGATGGAATAATGGAGTGAAAAAGATCTTAAGTGATTAGGGCCTGAACATGCAGGAGAGTGAAAGGTATGCACAGGATAGAGTGAACTGGAACGATGTGGTACATAGGGGCCAACATGTTGTCAATGGACTATATGAAGCATCTGGGGAAAACCAAGGAATGGTTTTAGGAGCCTGGTTGTGGACAGGGAGCTGTGGTTTCGGTGCATTATACCTGACATGAGAGAAAGGAATTGAGCAGCTGTGGCCTTTCTTAGTCTGTCTCTGACACTACCTCGCTATGCTGTCGCAGGAAGTGGCGAATACATAAGAAAAAAATTATATGTATCTATGCCAGAATTACTTTCAGAGTGTTGGTCTCTACAATATGCACCTACAGTTACCAAGGGACACTTAGCAGCCATGCAAATGTGAAAATACTGGCAGGTTGTTCAAAAGAAGCCCATGAAAACTAGTGCTGATATCATGATTCCTAACATCTGCTATACAAGTCTTCATGTGATGACTTTAGGCATTTATCTCGTGTTTTATTTATAATTACCCCAGGACTAATTTCTATGAAAGAGTACTGATGTTACCCAAGAACTGTATACAGGCTCCTGCAGCCCAAGGCCATGATACTTCCTGTAGCTGAGAAATGTAGACTCCTTTGGCATGAGAATTTCTCAAATGAGACTGTATTTTTAAGTGATACAGCCTCACCAATTGTGGCTTCTCAAGCAAGCAGTCTGGCAATACCCCTCTAGGCATCTAAAATCTAAGTTACCAATAAGGTCAGGCAGATGAAAAAAAGATAAGTAAAAATGCAAGGAAGAACAGAATTTCATATCTTGCCTTATGTATCTGAAGTTACTACAAATTGAATTAAAATGCAAGACAGGGAAGAGAGACAGGTTTCAGTAAGACTAAAAACTTTAAACAACTACCTCATTCCAAAAGTTGATTTGGATAAAAAGTTCTTATAAAACTGTGGAACACCAAGCACAGCTTCTGTCAGCACAGAAATGAATCCAGCTGTCTCCACGAAGACAGAGGAGTCAATAAATACATACATAAGAAGGCATCCCATGGTGGAAAAAGTCAGCATAAACTCCACATATGACTGCACATCAGTCCATTCCCAAAAATAATCATAGTCAAAATCTGAAAATATTGAATGGATATTAGTGCTCTACTAAAATGATGGATCCACATAATACTTGGTTTAAAAAGAATGATATACACAAGTATACGTATGTGAGTAGGAAAGATGGTCAACAGACATTATTAGATTACGTATTAATTTACAGTCGTGTAAAAGAGAGACTTTCGGATGTAAATGTGCTGAGAGGGCCAGCTGGTGGGATGTCTGATCACTATCTTGTGGAGGTGAGGGTGAAGATTTGTAAAGGTTTTCAAAAAAGAGGAAACAATGTCAGGAAGAAGAGAGTGGTTAGAGTAAGTGAGCATGGAAAGGAGACTTGTGTGAAGAAATACCAGCAGATATTGAGTGTAGAATGGCAAAAGGTGAGAGCAAATGAAGTAAGAAGAGTGGGTGAGGAATGTTAGGTATTTAGGGAAGCAGTGATGGTGCAAACATGCATGTGGCATGCAAAAGGAGGGAGGTGTGCAGATTAGAAAGGGTAGTGACTGGTGGAATGAAGAAGCAAAGTTGCTAGTGAAAGAGAGAAGAGGCATTTGGGTGGTACTTACAGTGAAGGAGTGCAAATAATTGGGATATATAAGAGAAAGCAGCAGTTGGTCAAGAGGAAACTGCAGGGGTTGAAAAGGAGGGCAAACGAGAGTTGGGGTGAGAGAGTAACATTAAACTTTAGGGAGGATAAAAAGATGTTTTGGTAGGAGGTGAATAATGTGTGAAAGACAAAAGAACAAATGGGAACATCAGTGAAGGGGGCAAGGGGGAAAGTAATAACAGTTAGTAATAAGTTGTATGTTTGAGTAGGTAGACAGTGAATGGTACTAGGTGAAGGTTGGTCTGTGGCAGGGGTGTGTGATGTCACCATGGCTGTTAAATCTTTTAATGGATGAGGTGGCAAGAGTTACAGTAGTTACAAGGGTCTTGAAGAGAGGGTGAGTATGCAGTCTGTAGGGAGTGGGAGGGGCCAGCAAGTGAGTCAGATGTAGTTTACTGATGTCACAGTGTTGGTGGTAGATTCGAGTGAGAAACAGCAGAAGTTGGTGTCTGAGTTTCAGTGTGTGTGAAGGAGGAAGTTGAGAGTAAATGTAACTAAAAGAAGGCTATCAGGTTTAACAGGGCTAAGTGAGAGCTTAGTTGGTGTGTGAGTGTGAATGATGAAAATTTGGAGGAAATAAAGTCTTTTAGATACCTGGGAATGGACATGGCAGCAAATGAAATCATGAAGGCAAACATGGGTCATAGTATAGATGAGAGGGCAAAGATTCTGGATGGGATGAGAGGTCATTCATTATCTGGGGACTAAAATGGGTATGTTTGACGGTAGAATAGTCTCAATTATGTTGTATGGATGCAAAGCATGGGATATAGGTGAGAACATGCATAAAAAAGGGAATGTGTTGGAAAATAAATGTTTGAGGACGATATGCGGTGTAAGGTGGTTTAACAGAGTAAGTAATGAAAGGGTAAGAGCTTCATGAAACAGAAGTGTTTGATATGTTATTATGAATGTAGTGAAAAAAGTGGGATGAAAGAAAGAAAAACAGACCTGAAAGGTGGAAGTTGGTGAATGAGGGTGTGCCAAGAAGATGACCATTTTTGTGAATGTAAAATTCTCCAATCATTAAATTACAGATATTCTAAATAAAAACTTTAAAATTCTAACTTTTAAAACCTCAAAACAAACATGCATTTCATGAATAAATAGTTGCAGACATATAATCAGTCGATTAAAAAGTTGTATTATTGACTCTATAAATCAGTAATCCTCATACAAGAAAAAAGTCTTTTTTTAAAGCAATCCACATTTGATGTTAAGATAACTTTGTATCAATATTTGAAAAACAGGTAGCTAAGATGAATCATAATAAATGTGAAATAATTGTAGTGAGCAACCATGCCATATATATATATATATATATATATATATATTATTTATTTATTTATTTATTTATTATACTTGATCGCTGTTTCCCGCGTCAGCGAGGTAGCGC
>JAYMFT010281832.1:0-10480 GCA_038088735.1 Panulirus argus | reverse complement strand
TTCAATTAGGGCCCGGCCTTGATGTGGACTTTTGTCCGTGACTGGAGCCTTCAACATAAAAAAAAAAAAAAAAAGTTGAGACGGGTAACATGTGATAACCTCCCTCTAATACAGCACGTAGTTTTGGAGGCCTCACACCCCGAGGGCAGACTAATCCATAGCCATCAGGTACACACACGACTCGTCCGTCCGCTGGGGTGAGGCTAGGCCGGAGCATGAGCGTCTCAGAGTCACTTGTACCCTCGGAGAGGAGGCTTGAGTTAATTCCCCTAAAATACTTCAAAGACTCTTGTTTTGAGGGAGATGGCGTGGCTATTCTCTGTGAGAGCCGCGGCTGTGAGTGCTGTGGGAGCAGTGCCTCTCACCACGATATTTTAGACCAGTGTCGAGAAGTGATGAGTCTGAACTATGTATATGTTATGGCACGAACTGAAAACGAAACTAAATTACTAACTTCTCTCTCTCTCTCTCTCTCTCTCTCTCTCTCTCTCCCTCTCTTTCTCTCTAAGACCAAGACGTTATAGATCTAGACAATGACGTATGATACAAATATCCTTTCCTTGTGAGTGACTGGTCAGTTTTTGGCACCGTCAGTTCTCGCTCTTTATGGACTCACTGCAAAGAAGTTTACTATGTTTTTAATCGGGGTCTTACGTTTTATCTATTTAGATAACTATAACACCTCTTTATGAAGAAGGAAAATCTATTTTCAGATTCCGTGTCAGTGGAATTAAGTATGTATCTATCTCATGTGTTGCTATTTACAATAGATATGTTAATGGTGTCACCTATTTCATTTGGATATTTACCAGTTTCACATCTCACGTCCTTTGCCACTTTAAAATGCTTTATTTGAAATCTCTAAGTCCGTTCCCTCTCCATGTGGGACTCGAACTAATGGACTGGTGTCACTTTAGTATTTCTGTCCATCACTCATCCAGTCACCAACTGTCGCTGTTGGTTTGCAGAAGGCCATGGCAGGAGGAAGGTGATCCTTACTGCATGTCAGTGCACCAAATCCAACCTTTCCCAGAGATTCAGTCATGTCTTTCTCCAACAAAGAGATTTTGGTTTAAGATAGTTTCTGGAATGCTTCAGGAGAGGCCACGAGGGAGGCGATCAGAGGATGATCAGGTCTTTATCGTCTATTGGATCAAGGCAACTAGCGAGCAAATGGGTTATTGATCTGAGTACTGTGGTCGTAACTTCTGCTAAGGGGGAGTTCGATCCTGGTGTCTAGGTATGGTAATGGTGGATGGAGGAAGGGGCGGGATGTCAATGTAACAGAGGCAGTGAAAAGACTGGAAAGGTTGCAGGGAAGGTGACCAAGAAAGAAAATAGGGTAGAAAAATATACAGGGAACTTACAGAAAAAACTGCACTCAGAAACACGAAAGAGAGTTGCAAGGGAATGTGTAGGGATGAGCAGGCGTGGCAATGTTTCCTGCCAAAATTTTTGTGGATCTGGAGCTCAGGGGCAGGAGAAATAGCTAAATAATGCTGGGTTTAGTGAGAAACTGTTGATGTGGTTGAATTGCTGGGGATTCATGGTTAGTGTGTAACGTGCTAGGATGGAGATGGCTGTTGTGTTGGTGATGGAGATGGTTGCTCTCCTGGGGTGGTGATGGGTAACCTGTTGGAATGATGCAGATGGCTGTTTTGCTGGGGATGGAGATGGTTTACGTCTTGGGGAAAGAGCTGGTTGGCATGTTGGAGTGAAGAGAGATTGAGGTAGAAAGGAGAGCAAGAGGTGAATGAGGTGCTGGTAGATGAGGCAGGTGGTAAAGTGGAAGGGTAAACTGGAGAGACCACTGTCGTCATGGCCCCACGTCTCGATGCAGGTTCGTGTCCTGACTGAAAGTTGCCCACGAAACATTGCCCAACATCAAGATCACGACACGTCAGTAACTTCTGAGGAAAATCAGTCATTTTCGGTAGAAGCCTTGGCCAAGCTTACCCTGGAGGCATAGTCCAACAAGCTATGAAGTATGCACGAGGGGAGAGGAAGCCTGCACTGCCCTTCCCTGTATTCCATACCAACACGTCCGCCTCCCATGCTGGGGAAACATTAATACTCAGCATCCATCCTTGTAACCCCACCTCAGCTTCATTGTGGTAAGATGACATGGACTTGAGATAGATAGATAGATAGATAGATAGATAGATGAGAGAGAGAGAGAGAGAGAGAGAGAGAGAGAGAGAGAGATTAAACTCATTATCGCCCCGCGGCAATGAGAGTGAACAATTTTCTGAATCTTATCTAGAGGTCATATCTACACAAACGACCTAACTTGGTACTATCAACTTCAGACATGAGTTTATCTGATGGTCGTATACTCGTTATATGCGAACCTATATGGTGACATCCACATCCCATTCGACATTACCTGTGGGCACCCGCATCCTATAAGATTTTAAGATTTAATTGGTTGCACTTGTCTGTTATACGACCTTAACTGGTGGTTAGAGCGTCCACTACAACCCTTACCTAGTAAGGCTGGCCCACGACCCAGGCCGGGAAGACCTCAGTACACGGCTATTACTCTGGATCCCCAAGGATTCCTATTGATCCTTGTGAGAAGCCTCCTGGCGTAGGCACTAAGGCCCAGGGAGAATCCTCAGCAGTGCTTAGGTAAGGGGGAGGTAGAGAAGAGGGGGTGGTGCGTGTAGGGAGACTAGGAAGGTGAGGGGGAAGGGACGGAGAGGATTCGGAAGGGAAGGACGGAGGCATAGAGGTAAGGGCAAAATAAACAGTGAAAGCGGGGATGGGAGGCGAAGATGAGGAAGGAAAGGAAATGGATGCAAAATGAACGGGAGGATGTGAGGTGACTGGACGGGAAGGGATGGTGTTCATGAAAGGACAGATGAACAGAAGAGAAGGAAATAGAGGAACGAAAGTGGGAGGAAGGGGAGGTAACGGGGCGAGATGTGTGAAGAGGAGAAAGAGTGAAGGGAAAGGAAGGCAATGATCGGAAGGAAGGAAAGCTCTGGATGGGAAAAGGAAGGGAGGCGATAGGGCTGGTGGGGGAAGGAATGATAAGGAAGGTTACAGTAGAGAATTTAGGAAAATATTGGAAAGACGGAAGGAAGGTGATGAAGAGGAAGAAATTGGGATAATAGATGGAAACGTTGGGAGGTGATGGAAGTGAAAGAAGGGAGGGAGATGACGCAAGGGAAGGGAGATGGTTGATGGGAAGGAGGAAATGACGTTGATGGAATGGAACTCTACGCATGCATTTGATAATTGCTGGAAATATTTCATTAAATGATTTTCGCAGTTGCTATGCACCATGGTGGAGGGACGACCTGTGTCGTCCCATCATTGTCGTACCTGGAAGGTCCTGCCTCAGAGGCCCCGTCGGTCTGAGGTAATCACACATCATACTGGAGGGGCGCGCCCCAAAGGCCCCGTCGGTCTGAACCAATCACACCTCATCTCTCCCTCACTGTAGCAACTCCATCATCTGCCGAGGCTCCTGGACCCCGCAGTTGCTGGCTGTTGTCATCATGTGAACGGAGATAAAAATATTTCTTTCCACCTCATAACCAACATTTTTCTTTAATAACTGGCCAAGAAAAATATATCAGTGGATTTTACTTACACCAGGCTGTAATGTAAATGAACTATACTTTTTGTCAGCATTTATGATAATGATAATCATAATCAATATTTTGCCAGGGAAACAGATAGAATTAATGATGAATCCATCAGAATCAATCTCAAGTGCCGTGTGGAAAGTTACAACACATCTGAAGTACTGAGAGTGACTTGATCACACACGCCCATCACCATGTGTATTGTTCTACACACCGCGGTACACAAACATCAGTGGACAATTGATGTCACGGAACTGGGATTCTAATTCCTATGACGACATGTCCGTTATGTGCCTATAGGTAGGATTTTTATCTCATAATATGAAGATGCAGATGAATTATACTTATCGTTGTGTATCTATTGTGCATCAACCACAGATAGATTTAGTTTCAATCTGATTACCTTTCGAAATCTTATGTAAAGAGAATGGTGAGGATTTGAGAATCTTTGGTGGAAGGAGACCCTATTGGCTGTGAAGGATGTTATGACTACCGTCCCCTGCACCTCCCTACCCTACTACCCCCCCCCCAGGTCATCTGATTGTAGCTAATTACGTATTTGTTCAGTCTGCCTGACTTTCATTGTATAGCACTGGCATAGAGAACATACGCGTATTCCCATATATTCTGTTATAACTACTCCAGGACAACTTTCTAAGAAAGAATCATGGTGTTACCCAGGAACTCTTTTCAGGATCTCCTGCAGCTCCGAGGCTTCGCTACGTCCAACATCATTGAAACGATGGACTTCTTTGGAGTGAGAAATACTTTGACGTGTCTGTACTCCCAGTGATACAGCCTCGCCAAAGGTAATGTTTGACTTGCGGTTTAACCTCGAGCAGGCGAAGTCCGGTAACACCCGTTCTGGTAAACAGTTTTAACATATGCTGTAACTAACGATACGAATAACAATACGAAGGTACCAAAACTTACAAACACTAACACACAAATGCTAATGAACACATCATCACAGACACATATACACACAGGCACACTTACATACATGACTGGCACAACACAGACGCTGTTGGTCATTACGGGAGTGAGTGGAGGTCTGGCGTCACATCACTTTACTAATTGTTTCCCTTGATTTCCTGCTAACACATGAGGAGGTCAGGCAGGGAACGTTAATTAGATTTGGTGCCAGTCTTAACAACGCGATACTCTGTGGTGCTTATCCCTCACCACTGGATCATTAGTCATTGCTGTATTGCTGAATTGATCTGTAATACCGTTGCAAAATGGTCTTGGGACAAATCCAACACACAGCAGTTCTGCCAGCGGTCAACGATATCAGGCGTATAACGTCTTGCTTGATAACATATACTACAGTCTTATTTCTTCTAATCTCTGACCTCTGCTTGTTATCTGCAGTACATGTTTGGATCTATCGATGTTTTCACATAGATTATCTGGTTTAGCAAGTTTCACGAATATAGCACTGCAGTATATCCTGAATTACATCAGTTACTTGTGAGCACAAGTAACACGATAAGTTGATTTACGAAGCTGTAAGATACAGTTCGTTTTGTTTTCTACACGTTGATGGCTTCCATTGTTTACATCCAATGAAATGATCTCTCAGTAAATATCTTGTGCGTGTTGCCCACCATCCACAGATGTGAAGCTTGAGCCGAAACGCTCTGGAAGCTTAAGTAGGACTTCAGGTAATGTCAGCAAGAGATCGCATACACGGTTTTAAGACAGTTTCTTCTCCTTCAAGGTGAGGGTTTTGTGAAAATTTTTCGAAAGTTGGGAATAAATTGGTTAAATCAATACCGAAACTCCACGCCAGATACCTACAAGGATCTCGCCATGACGCCTCACCTTTACACATCACACACCCTGCAAGCTGCTGTTGTCCTTCATATATAACATACCGAACGCATCTTTTCAGTTATAAATGTTTCTTCAAAGAAGTAAATTGAACGAGAATGTGTGTGAGTAAGTTTGTGTGTGAATATTTTGGTTATGAGATGAAATTCAGTGGCTAGATTCAAGATGGCAACTCTACGGAATACAAGAGATTACCACTAAATGATGAGGAGGAAGGTATTATTTAGCGAATGATAGTTTCTTCAGATCAGTGTCACTGACACTAGCTCTTTGTTTGTCTGGATCACTTCTCTCTAAGACAATGGCTCCATATATAGATATTTCTCTCAAGCACTGTCCTCTTATTTATGATCTGTTTATATAAAGCAAAATCTTTTCCTTCATATATCTTTGCTTGTGTCAAGAATTGATTTTATCAACCTCCCTGTTGATATCAACTCATTAAGCCCCATTTATCTGTCTCTATGAAAATGATTTAACATTAATCTATCTTTGTGTATGGAAAAACCTAATTATGTTTATCTTAGTCTTTATAAAAAATGACCATATTATTTGAATATCTTTTTGCCGTTCATCTAAACTTTTAGCAAGGACCTCTCAATCGTCTACCTGGCTATATCTAGACTCTCCTTCCCATTTAACTACCGTTTTGCCTCTATTAAGAAAACTTCAGCTCTGTTTTTTTTTCTCTACATTTTCAAGGACCATTCTCAGCACTCAGGGCTGCACTTCCGCCCCTTTGGGCTGCACTCACTGCCCTCAGGGCTGAGTGGTTTGTGTAGAACCTAGTGGCGCAGTAGCATGTAATGTGGACTGGTAGATTAGGACCGACTTAGGGAAATTCCGTTAGCTTATAGAGGGCTGCGTCAGCCTTGCTGAGATGAGTTTAACTGCGTCACTGGAGGTCCCCGGGAACGGGGTCCCGTGGGTTAGTGGAATAGATAAACGGTTTAGTGAGCGAGCCTAATGGTTTAATGGAGGTATTTTTCGGTCTATAAGACAGCTTTAATCTAAGTTGAGGTTTTAGAGGGCGAGAGGTGGAGGTTAGAGCTTAGAAGGAATTAAGCGAACCATTTTACTGATGGAGTTTACTTCTTTGGATGTTGGAAGACGGCTTAGTGGCATACAGGAACATGATACAGTTTACGGTAAGCGAGTTTACCGGTCTAGGAGAGAAGTCTAGTTCGATGGTAGAGATCATCAGTTCAGCAGAGTTAAAGACGAAGCTTAACGTAATCTGGAGGTAGAAGTAGCAGACATTCTGATACCTCTGACGTCATACGTTTTCTTCTAATAAGCTCGTAGAATAATGATGCAATACATCAAATTGTTTATCCTAGTATTCTCTGGGAGAGTTTACTCTACATCCTGGCAGTAGAGAAACAGATGTAGCTACAGCGCAGTAAGAGAAGAATCAGGCGAGCCATATACCACTGTACTTGAGCCCAAACCACATTAGGTCTTCCTCTCGGACAAACTAGGAACAAATTCTCTCGGCAGCTGAGATGGAAGTACTTGTACCGGGGTGGGGGTACATTTGGTCAGTGTAGTGGGGGGTGGGTAATGCTGGCAAGTGTACCGAGGTGGGGGTACTGCTGGAGAGTGTACCGGCGGGGAGGGGTACTGCTAGCTAGCATACTGGAGTTAGGGTACCGCAGTCCGGTGTACCGTAGCGGATATACTGCTGGCCAGTGTACCGGTGCAAGAGTAGGGAACCGCTGGGGTGTGGTGAGTGCGAGGCTGGAAGGGGTGGCTGGCAGTCAGCCAGAGGCCAGGACAGGGGTTGTGGAGCTGGGAGGGAAGGGGTGGAAGGAGTGTGGCGGGGAGTGGCGAGGAAAGAGGGAGTGTGGCAGGGGTGGGGGGGAATATAGGGAATGTAATAGAAGTGGAGGGATGTAGGGAGTGCGGCGAGGGAGTATACTACTGCTTGGCGTCAGTAGCTGGGACATAACCGTGATGCGAGGAGGACGGGTTGGTTGTGGTGATTTGTGGGAGGTGGTAACAGGAGGGTGTGTGGCGGTGGTGGTAGTGGGTGTTTGCATAGGCTGTTTTTGTAATGGTGGGTGTCGCTGGGGGCGGTAGTCGTGGCTGGCCGGCTGGTGATCGTGGTGGTGGTTGCACCTAAGGAAAGTAATATTACGATTTATCCTTCCTTGCCAGGATATCTCTCAGCAACTACATGGCCGACGGTGGCTAGACGGTGGCCTCAGAGTGAGGTGAGCAGGAGGAGGGGACAGTGAGTGGGGGTGGCGTGAGAGGGGTGTAACTGTGGGGCAGGTGAGGGAGTGTAATAAGTGTGAGGTATGACAGAGCTCTAGGTGTAGTATGGATATGTGAGGGAGTGCGGTGAATCATGGGTGACTCTGGTGAGTAGGGGCTGACTGTGGTACTGAGAAAGTCGAGCAGAGGTGCGGCTGATGGGCAAGGTTTGAGCAGGATTGTCTGTATGAGATGAAGACCTACAAGATAGTCATTCTGTGGGTATATCAAGAAAAGTCACTTACAAAGAACCGTTCTAAGAAAACTTATTCTGGAGTAAAGTGTGTTAATGTATGATTTTTGATGTGGAAACCTTTTAATGCAGCTATGTTAAAGGCAGCAGTCTGTTGTGAATTGCATTAAGAGAGAGGGAGAGAGAGAGAGAGAGAGAGAGAGAGAGAGAGAGAGAGAGAGAGAGAGACTTTACTGTGTCACGCTCCTCATATAAGAATGAGACATATCGCTCTTAAGCATAAAGGTACGACCCTCGGTCACGACGCTTCGACCCTTAGGTCCGACGTTTTCAACTCTTGGGTCAGGCGCTTCGATTCTTGGGCACGACGTTTCGATCCTCGGTTAAGACTCTTTGACCCTCTGACACGACGTTCTGAACTTTGGGAACGAAGCTTCGACTCTTGGTTATGATGACTTTGCCTTTAACGTGGCCTCTAGGGACACATCAGAGGCCAGTTCATCACACCATCCTGTACAAGGAGTCAGTATGAATGTATGAAATATAATCTGATGAGTTGTGAGACACCCCAAGCAGGACACGCCTTGCTTCACTTCATGACAGTGTCCAGCAGTACCACCTTCACCATTCACTACATCGCAGCATACTCATATTCTCTCTAAACATGAACATAACGTACATCATAGTCACCAAGACATACACTCTACAAAAGACGAGGAATCATACGAATCCATAACAACTCACAATCTACAACCCGAGGAGAATTATCCCACATAACATACTGCAATAACGTCGAATATACCTTCGACATTGTCTTCCCATATTCCTCATATCTCACGTTTCGGTATCTGGATAAACATTAGACAACAGCTGCCATCATTTTGAACCTCACATTGATAGAACGTTTGAAGCAAATCGTAGTTTGGTGTCAGCTTTGTTCTTTGGCTTAAATGGCTGACGGATACATTTGTTCTTTTCACTGTTACAGTCAGTTAGATACACTCCAGTAGTTCGCATCAGAAGACTAGAACCCAACAAAAGAAAAGAAAATGCTTATATATTCCTTTGGGGTGAAGATAAAAACAATGGTTTGAATTTGATAATGGCCGTCAGGGTGAGATTCCTGGAAGAAATATTTTATGGATGATCCTTATGTGAAGAGTAAAATGGTGCTAAAGTCGAATTTTGTTTACCGTACGACATGGCTAGGCCAGACAGAGAGGCGCCAGGGGATACACACACACACACACACACACAACACGTACCATAAACTTGCATTTTTCCTCCGGGAGCGAGTGAATCACGCAGATAAGGTCGAAGATCCTTTCTTTTCCCTCCTGGCCTTCTACCCTAATTCCCAGATAGATTCGTCTGTTGTCCGGAGAGTTTCGTCTGCAGGGTCAACGGGAAAGTCAACAGAGCCATTCCCATCACGCTAACAGGGAGGGAAGGTTGTAACGACGGGAGGGAAATGAGCAACAGCCTAGCGCTGTGGACGTGGAGAGAAGTAAAGACAATGAAGTAGTCTGCCGCCCCCAAGGCAGTGAACATACGAAGTTGTTGCCAAGGTTAAGGGTCATTCATTTACACTGATTTACGAGCAGTTCCCGCGTCCTTCCCGAAAATAGACAGACGAGTTAGGATTTTATTGATGCCGCAGGTCACGTGCGGCTGTTTGTTGGTGCACACGCAAACACACTCACACACACATACATACATACATGTTCATACACAGACAGACACACAAACATATATATACATGTACGAGCACATAAATACATTCATAAAAAGACAGACATACCCAACATATACAAGCTCTTACAATAACAATAGAAGCAGAACGGGCTGGACATATTCTATGTAGACATTCGTCGCTGCTTTATGAGCAGCATCCAGTCCTATCCAACACAATATTTTCTTCCTCCCGACACGAACATTTATAACATCAACCGTTTCTGAGTCAACGGAAAGGGCTCTATAACTGGGTCTTGATTTCCATACTTATTGTGATGACTCAAAAGAAAGTGCCGTTGGTGAATATTCTCCTGGCTCTTCCAGGCTTAGCTCCACAGTCTACTAGCAGTCCCATGCTGGATCTTACAACACTGTAGGTGTTCCATGCCGAGCTTCACATCCCAGACTGGGTTTGACAACACTCCAGTTTTTCCAAGCGGGGCTCAACAACAATCCAACTGTCCCAGGCTGGACTTTAAATCAACCTAGCCGTCCCAGGCTGAGCTTCACAATGTCCCAGCTCTCCCAAGCTGAAAAACACTCCATCTGTTCAAACCTGGGCTCCACAACAAAAGTTATTCTATTCATCCTGCATCAATTTCAAGCGCCTTGGAGTCATCAATAGCCAAACTTCTGTACTCGTTAACTTGCTGACGTCTACAGCAGTCGCTTGTTGTGGTCTTCAAGCTGCAGACCTTCTGCGGTATTCCTGTTGCGCATCCTCTTCATAAGTCTAGGCCATTTCAGCATATCATAGCTGGCTCTCTCAGTCAGAGAGCTGGCTACTTGTGTGCCCCCACCACTAGCTAGACCACGGAATACTCGGCAAGCTGCTGCGTCACATGATTATTGTGTGGCCATC
>JAYMFT010281821.1:0-10480 GCA_038088735.1 Panulirus argus | reverse complement strand
TCTATCTGTCTATCTATATATCTATCTATCTATCTATCTATCTGTCTATCTATCTGTCTATCTATCTGTCTATCTGTCTGTCTGTCTGTCTGTCTGTTTGTCTGTCTATATATATATATATATATATATATATATATATATATATATATATATATATACACACATTAATATATATATCAGGTAAATATTAAGAAACAGCTCGAATAGCATTATATTTGAAATAAATAAGTTCCGCTGTATAAAGCTATTATAATATATTAAAAATGAATGCTGCATCACATGAAAGAAAATAAATCTTTTTTTTTTAATGAGCATTACTTTTCCACTCCGATAACAAACGCAAGAAGTCGGAAGAAAATTATCGCATTTTCGTCTCCTCCGCTTTCAAACCCACACGTCACTTTCAACGTCATATTACTCAAAAAGAGAAGAAAAATAATCTCCAAATACTCCGTTGATCACATTAATCAGGAACTCTGTTGTGATACGGATGGTAAAGATTATTGCCCGAACTGAGCCGTTTGAGACCGAGTCTGATGGAAATACAGGAGAGAGAGGAGGGTGTTAACGGGAAAGGAGGTGCGTGAGTTAACGGGAAAGGAGGAGGGTAACGGGAGGGAAAGGGAAGGGGGGAGGGGGGAATGTCAACGGTGGTTGAGGAAGTCGACGGAGATAGAAACTTCCTGTGCACACGTTTCATTTAGTTTCTTCACGCACAGACCATTAAGTTCATGAGATATTTAGTTCATGAGCCATCACCGCCTCGCCCGGTCATGAACTTACCCATTCCATTAATCACACCCATTGATCATGGCATTAATCACATCCCCTCGTGCATGCCGCTTGCATTACTCACCCGATCAGTGTAACAGTCCATTTCATTCGCAAGAGGCCTTATAGCCGCCACTCCCCCCATCCCCGCGTGGGCTGATCAAGGCCAGTCCAGAGAAAACCAAAGGTTAAGCGGTAAATTCTGATCGTTAATCCATAAATTCGCTTTAGAGAGTGATTAAATGTTCAGTTCACTGAGAGAGAGAGAGAGAGAGAGAGAGAGAGAGAGAGAGAGAGAGTGTGTCCACAGGGATTACCCTTGGGTTAAGATTTTGTCTGCACTAAATTCAGAATGGGGCGTTCTTCGCCTACCATTCTGATTCTCAAACGTATCCTGTGGTTAACAAACATACGTAGATGTGTGTAACTCTGGCTTCCGAGTCAGATTCATCAAGTGGACTTAATAAGGACGCTATGAGTTCTCTGGTACTTAATTAGGGATCAAGAGGGAATGGAACATATTCGTGTAGATTTTTGAAGATGAAGTTTGCATGTGTTATGAGGAAAAATGTGTGTAATATAAGATGCAGCCATGTCAATAATGTATCAGAAAATATATGAAAGGTGAAATGGATTAAAACAATAAATTTCCAGCTGCAGTCATCAACGATTGGGTCTTGCAGGTGTCATACATTACAGCAAATAAATCAACCCTCGCAGCAACCCCAAAAGTATAGTCCAACATATGCGGACATCCATATGAAAAGACACACGAAAGCAAGTCTTTGCTGGAGGCAATAACCCTCCTCTTCAGTGTTAGATTGTGATCCAGCTGGAAGGATCGTATGAGGAGCCTTATTTCACTATGGAGTCCAGGTATTGGACTCGAGGAAACTACGTTTGACAAAGATGGAGTTTACTGATGATAGGGGTCGCTGTGCCAGCATCATGGAACATCATTGTAATGCCTCATTAGTATTCAGCGAAGAGACTAAAACGCTTGTTCTAACCATCGGTTGGTCCACCAACGAAATTACTAGTGGCGGTGGTAACGCCTCCACCACTAAACACTGACGGTAAAGGTGCTGGCTGACCTTCCTGGACTCCTTCAGGTGTATCGGTTCCATTGGCCACCTCGGCTTGCCCCTTCGCAGAAGTGGCGTCTTGCAGAATCGACTTCAAAAACCTCCGTATTGCGATAATGTTGGCGCCTTCAGAAACCGATTTCCGCATACGATATGGATTTTATGAGCTCTGGTTTCCTTCCGTTCAACCGCGAAGCTGTGACAACATTTATTAACTACTACTTATGCCAGACTGAAGACATGTGCCGGATGGAATGTTCCCCTGAACGAGAAACCTTGACGAGGTAGCGGCGTAGAGCCTCTCTCGCGTCTTATAAGCCCAGCGTCGCCCGTCATACTTCGGCCGCCTCCTCACACTGCAAGACGTAAATTAATCTTAGAGAATCATGGACATAAAGCCAAGATGAGGAGACCCCCGCGTGAACCTACTGAAAGTCTCCTTTTCCCAGTGGGAGGGTGTCACCTCTGAGAAGGCTTTGTAAGGCCATGAGGGAAACCCAACAGCTGGCACGCGACCGGGCGGCGCAACGGCAGCGGCGGCGGCAGCTGGACGGAGTCTCGCGTTCTGAGGAAGTTCCCCGAGGCAGCGCCTGCAGTGAGCAAGTCTACCGGTCACACATTCCTGTCACGTCATGTGTGTAACGTCTTGGCCGTATTACCTGCCTCTCTCATGGACTCGAAGCTGTACTCTTTCATTTAACATATGCATTTTTTCCTCGATTCTGCTGTTGAGTAGCTGTTGACTCTGTGAAAAACAACATAAGGCGATGAATTTCAACAGCAGTTACACAGCACAAATGTGATTAACAGACGCAAATGGCTATATAAGTACTGCTTTCTTTGATCAAGATATATCTTCAATGATTTCTTATATTCTGCCAAATCCTTACATGGTTACCTTTATTGAGGATGAAATGGAAGAAACAAACTATTCCATAAAGAAAAAAATATCTGTTGATCGCGAATGCCCGTTTGATTGAATAAATTGCTGACCCCATAAATCATTTCGTCCTTTATGAAGTAAATTAAGCGACCCTGTAAATCATTTCAGTTCCTTTACGAAGTGAATTAAGGTAACGGGAAAGAATGACTTTACACTTTTCGAAGTCAATTAGCGACTAATGCACGGGCGAGAGAGGTGGTGAAATCATGTCTTGGAGACATGCAATAAGATGTATACTGAGGTCCTAGGGCAAGCGGACAAAGGCGTCTACAGTGTCTTTATATGCTTTATAATCCTGCCCCGGGAGGCCCTTCTATCCTTCCGAGGCTCCTGCAGCACTCAGGAAGGTGGCCACGTCCATCGGTCGGGACCGTAGGTCATACAGTTTTGTGACGCTGTGTGTGCGTCTGTGCGCAGAGAGCGCAGGGCACTGGAATTGTAGTTGCTTATTTTTTTGTTTGTGGCAGTTGTATCATGGGCATGAGGGGGTCTTTAAGCATATGCTGAAACACTGTTTGTAACATTGTTTGTGGTGATGGAACGCTCTGGACATAAATGAAAACATGTAATGTTCACATGTAAATTAATGTAAACAATATTACCACCGGGCTCCCGAGCATCGAACCCCTGGGCTACCAAGAATAATAATAGACGGACAGCGTACCACTGGACCACTGGTGGGACAAAGCGTATCTCTCATAAGATGCTAGAGCTGTAGTTCCCGATGAACTTTGGATTGATAGTTAGGTATGAAGTGTGGCTTCGGAGAGAAGCAGTATTATTCATCAAGCATGGCGTGCGGTTAACGCTGCGCGCTCGGTCTACCTTTTTGACAAAACCTAATCGTAGGTAGTCATGATTAGGTACTTATACCACCACCACCACCACCACCACTACTACTACTACTACTACTACTACTACTACTACTACTACTACTACTACTACTACTACTGTCACCGCATCACTGCTCGTATAACTATATAAGCCACTACCATTAATACTATTGTGGGAAGGGATAGTAAGCATTGCTGCTTACTATCCCTTCCCACAATAATCACGACACATTCATAACCAACCCACCTCCCTCCCTCGCCTGTACCTTTGTGTCAGGAGCTGCTCCCTTTCCCACCTCTCCACACATAACGACAAAACAAAAAAAAAAGAAAACCTTCCTCAGCCTAAGGCCCTGATCGGGAGCCGGTGCGGGAGCAGGCAGGGTGTGTGTGTGTGTGTGTGCTAACTTCTACCTAGAGCCTCTGGAGAATCATGACTCGGGTACCCTCGCCTCCTGCCGTCGGCAGTCAGCTCGCGCCCCTCCCTCCTGCTCCTCGCCTGCGGGAGGCAGGGTGCACAAGGTCAAGAGAAAGTCCCCGTCGGAGTGTCCATCTCGCAGACGCCTCTGCACGACTCTCCCGCGGGTCAAGAAAGTCTCCCCTCCTCCTGAAGAAGAAGAAGAAGAAGGAGAAGTGGATCCCTTGCGGAATCACTCCCTCCTGACGTATTTTGCACGCCCGCGACCCGATTAAGGTCCCGGGTTTGGCCTCCCGTAACAAATGGCCGGTGATAAAGATCATCCGTCGCCTTACGCAACTACCCTGCCGGTAAATCAGGACTCGGACGTCATGTGCTACCTTCTTCTGCCGCGCCTCCTCCTGTTTGCCTCGTCGTGCCGTTTTTTTCTTTATCATTTCCCTCCAATAGCCACGGGTGATTGTCGTGGGGACCTTATCTGCACCTCGATCATCTTTTCTTTTGAAGATACAATTTGCTGGAGACCAGTGTCGCTATTTGTCCCGACCGAACACTTGAAGAACCCGTCGACGATCGACGGCAGAAGACAAACGTTTCCTTAGATATCCGGTGCCAACTCCATACACGCCTCTCGGTAAGAAGTAAAGTCTGCTTCCAAACCTGAATGTATTCTGTCACTGAGGAAAACTCACAGGAAGATTAGATAAAATCTATGATGATGCTGGATGAAACACGCGCGGATGTTCGCCGGACCCGCGCCATTGCTGGCTAAATGCTATACCGTCACTGTAGGAGATCCAAAACACTATAATACCCACGCTACTAACTGGCTAAAAACCATATCATCGTCGTAGAGGACTTGGACACCATAAGACCCACGCTACAACTGGATAAGTTAAACCATCGCTATAAGAACCCTGAACATCATAAATCCCTCTAACGGCCACACCATCACTGGATGAAACCTCCCAGAAAACCAAGAGACCTGCGCTGCTGTTTGACATAATCCAGTTTTCCGTTGTATGTTAAGTTCCCGTTTCATGAATTAATGTTGCTGCTCAAGGCCCATGTTACCACTGAAGGAAACCTACCTTCCCACGAGACAAAAGTGTTATTATCACTGAAAACAGACTACGTTACTAATGGATAAGGCTCTTGGGACCTATGTCAAGTCGTCACCACTGCTTTCGCGCCACTCTTGGCTCGGACGAGAGGCCACCATTGGATAAGACCTGTGGGGATGGTAACCAAGGTACGGAGGTTGTAACACCGGCGATCGTGCGCTCCGTTGTAATGACAGCGACACTGGCCTCACAACAACGACACCAAGAGGAGAGACGTCCCACGTGCAAGAAGGAGGACCCAGAAGATATCTTCAGGAACGACACCAACATTCTTCATAACTAGGGACAATATATATGAGAATTTTAGCGAGATCAGAGAAAAGAAAACTTTAAATACTCGAGGTAGTTTATTACTCGTAAAATTAATACAAGGGGTAAACCCTCCCTCTGTGTCACAGACCACCTCTCACAGAAAGAGATAACAACACTACCTAGAGATAGAATCTAGAGGTCCAGCAGAGGAGAAGAGGACGTGACATCAGTAATAACGCGCCCCCTCCTCCCACACTGACTAGAGGGATGGGAAGGTGTCCACCTCATCAGTCCCCCTGGTGACCGCTGTGGGAGCGGTCAGTTTGTCGGCTGGTATAAACATGGCTACTCTGTTCTCTGTACTTTATATTGTGATATTTGTGTGTGTGTGTATTTGTGTTTATGTATGTGTTTCCGTACTTGATTGCCGTTTTCCGCGTAAGCGAGCTAGCGCCAGGGAAACACTCACATATATATACATATACGCACATAAACGTACATATACATACATACACATATACATTCATATACATATCCATACATATACATGTACAAATTCACACTTGCTCGCCTTCATCCATTCCTGGTGCCACCCTGCCCCAGAGGAAACAGCATAAATGCATGAAGGAATGAAAAGAAGATAACATACACATTCTCTTCTTTTCTCCCACACCCGATCGCTTCCCCCTGCATCAGCGAGGTAGCGCCAGGACAAGAAGAAGAAAGGCCACATCTGCTCACATCCATTCTCTAGCTGTCATGTGTAATGCACTGAAACCACATCTTCCTATTCACAACCAGGCCCCACAGACCTTCCTCGTGGTTTACTCAAGACATCATCACATGCCCTGGTTCAGTCCTTTGGCAGCACATACCACATCTTTCAGTTCAAACTATTCCGTGCACGCCTTTCACCCTCCTGCATATTCAGGCCCCGATCGCTCAAGATTATTTTCACTCCTTCCGTCTCCAATTTGGTCTCCCGCTTCTCCTTGTTTCCTCTACATCTGACACATACATCCTCTTTGTCAACCTTTCCTCACTCATTCGTTCCATATGTTCAAACCATTTCAACACACCCTCTTTGGCTCTCTCAACCACACTCTTTTTATTACCACACATCTCTCTTACTCTATCGTTACTTAATCGATCAAACCATCTCACACCACTTATTGGTCCTGGCGCGGTTGATTAGAGCCATGCTATACCCACCGAGATGAGGTTGGGATACACGGGAAAACACTAGAAATCTTGTGTGTGTATCTTTTAACCTCCGCGTGGCGAGATAGCCAGGCGCCCTGCTCAGGGCTCGACTCCGACCCGTAGTATATATACATTAGTTTGTCCATTCGACACATTTGTCACACCCTCGGTGCTGTGGTTGATTAAAGCCATACTATACCCACCGAGATGAGGTTGGGATACACGGGAAAACAGTAGAAATCTAGTGTGTGTATCTTTTAACCTCCGCGTGGTGAGATAGCCGGACACCCTCCCCGGGGGTCAACTCCGACCCTTGGTATATATGCATTCGTCTGTCCATTTAATATTTTTGTCACACCATCGTAGCAACGGTTGATTAAAGCCGTGCTATACCCACCGAGATGAATTTGAGGTACAAGGAAAAACACTAGAAATCTACAGTCCGTATCTTTTAACCTCCGCATGGCGAAATAACCAGGCGCCCTTCCCAGGGATCGAGTCCGTCCCATGGTATGCGTACATTCGTCTGTCCATTCGATATATTTGTCACACCATCGTACCCGCGGTTGATTAAAGCCATGTTATACCCACCGAGATGAGGTTGAGATACACGGGAAAACACTAGAAATCTAGTGTGTGTATCTTTTAACCTCCGCTTGGCGAGATAGCCAGGCGCCCTTCCCAGGGTTCGAATTCGACCCGTGGTATATATACATTCGTCTGTCCATTCGACATATTTGTCACACCTTTGGAACCGCGGTTGATTAAAGATATGCTATACCCATCGAGATGAGGTTGGGATACACGGGAAAACACTAGAAATCTAGTTTATGTATCTTTTAACCTCCGCGTTGCGAGATAGCCAGGCGCTCTGCCCAAGGCTCGACTCCGACCCGTGGTATATATACATTCGTCTGTCCATTCGACATATTTGTCACACCATCGGAACCGTGGTTTATTAAAGCCATGCTATACCCACCGAGATGAGGTTGGGATACACGGGAAAACACTAGAAATCTAGTGTGTGTATCTTTTAACCTCCGCGCAGCGAGATTGCCAGGCGCCCTCCACGAGGCTCGACTCCATCCCGTGGTATGTATACATTCATCTGTCCATTCGACAAATTTGTTACACCATCGGTGCCGCGGTTGATTAAAGCCATGCTATACCCACCGAGATGAGGTTGGGATACACGGGAAAACACTAGAAATCAAGTGTGTGTTTCTTTTATTCTCCGCATGGCGAGATTGCCAGGCGCCCTGCCCAGGGCTCGACTCCGCCCTGTGGTATATATACATTCATCTGTCCATTTGACGTTTTTTTCACACCGTCGGAGACGAGGTTGGTTAAATCCATGCTATACCCACCGAGAGGAGGTTGGGATATACGGAAAAACACTAGAAATCTAGTGTTTATATCTTTTAACCTCCGCGTGGCGAGATAGCCAGCGCCATCTCCAGGGCTCGACTCCGACCCGTGGTATATATACATTCGTCTGTCCATTCGACATATTTGTCACACCATCGGAGACACGGTTGATTAAAGCCATGCTATACCCACCGAGATGAGGTTGGGATACACGGGAAAATACTAGAAATCTAGTGTGTGTATCTTTTAACCTCCGCGTGGCGAGATAGCCAGGCGCCCTGCCCAGGATTCGACTGCGACACGTGGTATACATACATTCGTGAGTCCATTCAACATATTTTTCACATCATCGGAGCCGCTGTTGATTAAAGCCAAGGTGTACCTTCCGAGATGAGTTTGGGATACACGGGAAAACACTAGAAATCTAGAGTGTGTATCTTTAACCTCATTTTATTACAACTGATCGCTGTTTTCTGTTCCAGGGAGGTAGCGCCAGGAAACAGACGAAGAAAGACCCATTCCCTAAGTACACACATATATACATACATGCACATATGAGCGCAGTACGTACATACATATACGTACATTTGCATATACACATATACAAATGTACATATTCAAACTTGTTCGCCCTCATCCATTCCTGATGCCACCCCGCCCCACAGGAAATAGCATCGCCAATCCCTGTGCCAACGAGGTAGCGCCAGGAGAAGACTAAAAATCCACATTTGTTTAAATTCAGTGTCTAGCTGTCATGTGTTATGCACTGAAACAACAGCACCCTATCCACATCCAGGCCCCACATACCTTTCCATGGTTTACCCAGGACACTTCACATGCCCATGGTTTAGTCCATTGACAGCAGGTCGATCCCGATATACCACATCGTTCCATTTCACTAGATTCCGTGCACGCCTTTCACCCTCCTGCATGTTCAAGCCCCGACCGCTCAAAATCCCTTTCACTCCATCCTTTCACCTCCAATTTGACCTCTCGCTTCTCCTTGTTCCCTCCACCTCTGAAACATACATCCTCTTTCTCAACCTTTCCTCACTCATTCGTTCCAAATGTCCAAACCATTTCAACACATCCTCTTCTGACTCTCTCAACCACACTCATTTTATTACCACATATCTCTCTTACCCATACATTACTTCTTCGATCAAAACATTTAATTTCAAGCACATCTACCCTCTTCCGCACAACTCTATCTATAGTCCATGCCGGACAACTATAGAATATTGTTGGAGTTACTATTCCTTAAAACATACCCATTTTTGCTCTCGAAGATTATGTTATCTCCTTCCAAACATTTTTCATCGCTCCCAGAACCGTCGCCCCTTCCTCCACCCTATGGTTCACTTCCGCTTCAATGGTTACATTTGCTACCAAATCCACTCCCAGATATCTAAAACACTTCAGTTCCTCCAACTTTTCCCCACTCAAACACACTCCCCAACTAGCTCGTCCCTCTACCCTGCTGAACCTAATAACGTTGCTCTTATTCACATTTACTCTCAGCTTTCTCCTTTCACACACTTAACCCAACTCAGTCACCAACTTCTGCAGTTTCTCATTCGATTCAGCCATCAGTGCTATATGATCAGCATACAACAACTGACTCACTTTACAGGCTCTCATCCCTAACAGACTGCATACTCATCCCTCTCTCCATAAATCTTGCATTTACCTCTTTAAACACGCCATCCATTAACAAATTAAACAAACAATGTGAGATCACACATCTCTACTGTAGAAGGACCTTTACTCTACGAACTAGTCACTGTCTTTATCTACTCCTACACATGCCCTAAACACTTGATAAAACTTCTCACTGCTTTCAGCAGTTTACCTCCCACACCATATATTCTTGAGATCTTCCACAAAGCCTCTCCGTCAATCCTTTAGTACGTCTTCACCAGATCCATAAATGATACATACATATCTATCTGTTTATCAAAGTATTTCTCATATACATTCTTTATATCAAACACTTGATCCACGCATCCTCTCCAACTTTTAAAACCACACTGCTCCTCCCAAATCTGATGCTCTGTACATGCCATTACTCTCTTAATCAATACCCCCATAGAATTTTCTAGGAATACTCAACAAACTTGTACCTCTATAGTTTGAACACTCACATTTATCCCCTTTGCCTTTGCACAATGGCCCTATACATGCATTCCGCCAGTCCTTAGGCACTTCTCCACGACCCATACATACACTGAATATTCTTACCAACCCATCCAGTCAACAACACAGTCCTACCCTTTCTTAATAAATTCAACTGCAATACCATCTAATCCTACCGCCTTGCCGCATTTCATCTTACGCAAGGCTTTCACCACCTCTCTCTCCACCAAACAACTCTTCCTGACTCTCTCACTTTGCACACCGCCCCAACCAATACGCCTTACATCTGCCAGTATCATCAAACACATTCAACAATCCTTCAAAATACTCACTCCATCTTCTCCTCA
>JAYMFT010281799.1:2500-10481 GCA_038088735.1 Panulirus argus | reverse complement strand
TGTGAGTGTGTTTGAGGGCGAGTTGAGTGTGCTAGCGCGTGCGTACGTTCGTTCGTTCGACAGAATAAGTGAAGGGTGCGTTTATAATCTTTCGTATCTCTCGTGGTTCTTCCGAAATTCGAGTTTTGTTTAACTTCACTGTGTGTTCCTTCAGTACATACGTGCACTGGTCACGGAACGTCACGTGGTAATTCAGAAGTGTCATATATCAGTAAGGCTTTATTAAATGAAATGGAAAAACGTAATTAAATATAAAATGTAATTATCTTGCTGCCCTCAGCACATTTCTGTTTGGTCAGTTATAATGTGTGTGTGTTTGATAAATATATTGTGTTACGGGGAGATAATTTTACACTCGTGTTGACCCGTGTATATCTACCATGTCATTACTCTTATGAGAACACACACACACACACACACATACACTAGCCTAAGTCAGGTACCCATTTATCGACCGGTCCCCGAGGGGAAAGATGAACAGCTGGGATGACTGTGGGCCGACAGCCGCTCTCAGGATTCGAACCTGGGTGTGGCCATGCGTGAAATATGGTCGTTCAGCGACGCGAACCACTACACTACCTGCCTGAGTGTGTGTGTGTGTGTGTGTGTGTTTACAAACTCTTGCGGAACCCTAATTGGTTTCTACTTTCTTTTTAATTTTGCGGTTTCCTTTCACTCGAGATGGCCTTGATTAGGGCATGTTATTTGCCCTTATCAATTTCGGTCACATTGAGAGACAAAACAAGAGAGATAATCTGCCGTAGACTCTATCATCGTTCAGGGGAGTAGGAGGGGCGCCAGATGATCACGGGGTATCGACCCAGTTATGTATAAACACACACGTCTTCTGCACAACAGGAAGTCAGAGATCGCACTAAGGAATAAGGCATCTGAATATCTCAGCTCTAACTATATTCATGTATAACTTAGAGATAAAAATCCGAAAAGGAAAAAATAAACACTCAAAATCATCAGCATATAATAGCATATAAAAAACACACGCCTCTGAAAGTAACGAATCATTGTTGATGCGTTTGTCAAGCTGTCATATGAGATATTGCAGCCTACAGGCGATGCATGATGACGCCTCTCCTATGCAGGGCAAGTGGACAAAAAAATACATTACTCCATTGCGAAATGACGGGGCAAGAACATGCCTCTCTGTTCCTTCCGTATTTGTTTAGGGTAATTGAGACTCGTCTGGTGTCTCATGAAGCAGCGAACTTCATCATCGAGATTCGTTTGGTGTCTCATGAAGCAGTGAACATCTTCATCGAGATTCGTTTGGTGTCTCATGAAGCAGTGAACATCTTCATCAAGATTCGTTTGGTGTCTCATGAAGCAATGAACATCTTCACTGAAGTGATGTTGTTCTTAGGCAATCAACATACACATGATGACTTAACAAGCGAACAAGTAATCATCGGGTAGTTAATGAATTTGTCAGTTTATTCTGACTCGGTTGAGTTACGACGATTCAGTCACAGATTTCAGTTCGTGTGTACGTAACGTCAACTCATAAAAAGATGTAAGAAGCTTATAACGCACTAAATGACGAACCTGACCAGCCACAGGAGAATGATTGATAACAACCGACTGTTATGAGTGAGGAGCACTGGTCCGTGTTAACTCTGGGGGCAGACTAATGTGCAGTTGCCATTCTTTTTTATGTGTGTGTGTGTGTGTGTGTGTGTGTGTGTGTGTGTGTTCTTCAGTGAAAGTGAAGTAAAATCTAATCAATTATTCTCTGATGGACTGTATTTACTTAAATCCCTGATCGAGTAACAGTCGACCCAAATCCTGTTTGAAAGTCATATTCTCTGCACCCCCTGAAGTCGTCCTGACTTTTGATTAAGAGAAAAATTACATTGCGTGAAACTCTCGTTCCCTTCCAAGGTTTTTGAAAGCGAGTCGTTACCTCATTTTCGTATATCGAAATATTTTCGACTCATTGCGCTGTCATCTATGTTTTGGCACACTCGTTTCGTCAGACTGAATCTTTCGACAGTACATGTGTTGAAACATCCTAAGAATCTTACCCTTACAGCAGTGTTTATTTAAATTTTTTCCTACACCATATGCAGGATTTTAATTTCACTTTCATGTGCAAATACGTATGAGCACAAAGGCAAATAAGAAATCGCATTTCCACATAACTCGCAAGATTTTGTGAGACCTTCGCGCGCCCTCCTGTAAACAAGCAGGAAGGGAAAACGTGTTTGAGCCAAGATGCACTCACAATACACTCAGAAATCCCAGCCACTGAAAAAGCACCCATTTGACTCACAACACACACACACACACACACACACACACACACACAATAATTCCAACCACTGTGGGCGCCCCTGAGACACTCACAAACACACCCAGGCAAACCAGCCGCTTGAGGGGGTCACCAGTGATACACTCACACAACACACTTAGACGAGCCAACCACATAGACCAAAACATTCATATACCCTCACAACACGCACACCAGCCACTGAGATGGGGGTCACCATTCTTACCCAGGCTGACGAGGCAAAACCCCCCCACAGCACTGCACCGTGGACGGCCATCAGGCAAAGATGCAACAAAATGGGACGAGTCTCCGAAGACTTTCACCTCGGCACAGATGTCATCACAAGTCATCATCAGTAACCGGTGGCACATTGGAAATGACAACACTAATTAAAAAAAAAAAAATTGTGAACCTTAACTGTATTCCTGGCCTCGCATGGCGCCATAAGCAGCCGATTGGAGACACTGTTTTATCTCCCTTGCACGGTGTCTTAAATTGGGAAGCCTTCACGGTGTTAAATATAGCTCCGAACACAGAGTTAAATACGAACTGTTTGCTAACTGTTTGCTGTTTAAGTGTTAATAGTGATTCTCTCACGTCAAAGGCTTCAGACATGGACTGAAGTGCTCTTTGAGAAGTATGAAAAAAGAAAAATTATGGGAAGTGGAACAGCGTGAGGAAAAGTAGACTTCTTTTCCTTCCTTCGTCTTTTCCTTTTCTCTTTACGTTCCAGCCGTTACGAATCACATTGCTAAGTATGACTGTCTCCATGGTGTTAAGCATGACTGTTTTAATGGTGTTAAGCATGACTATTTGCATGGTACTGAATGCGACTGACTGCAGTGTGCATGGTATTAAGTATGACTATCTATACGGTGTTAAGTATAACTCTCTGAATGGTGTTAAGTATGTCTCTTTGTATAGCGTTTAGTATGATTGTCTGCAGCCTCGTGTTCAGTATGACTACTTACACAGTAGTAAGTATGACTGTCCACATCATCACTACTGCTTTGGAAGCTTTCTAACCTTTCGTCCGCTGTGCATAGCCATTTATCTGTGTATTCGTCCGGAGCTCTATCTAGTCGTTCCAAAACGACTCAGGTTCGTCCGGTATGGGACAAGACTCGTCTGATGTTCGGACCAGCTGACGACATATTTCGTGTCAGCAAATTATCTCCTCCCTTTCTGTGTTGTTCCTCTAGTGTGTTATGAATTCGTCCATTACGTAATGCAATTGTATTCGTCCGGTGAGTAGTATGTTCGGCTGGTGAGTACATCATTCGTCCGGTGCGTGACGAATGATGCATAGAGTGTCGCATCATTCGTCTGCATTACGTCAGTAATGTCGTTTATCCCTTCATCTGTTTTCTTATCCGTCTACTGTACGAAGCGTTGGTCCACTTCGGTTATACACTCGTGTGGTATACACGGTATACCGAACGCTATCGTCATATCTGTGGGCTCATGCCACACAATGAACTCCACTTCTCTCTCTCTCTCTCTCTCTCTCTCTCTCTCTCTCTCTCTCTCTCTCTCTCTCTCTCTCTTTTTAATCAACATTCACTAATTCAGTTATGCAACCAGGGTGCCAATCACACATTAAATATGCATTCAATATTCGGGTGATATTCTTTTGGCAACGTTTGAAATGACTGATTGTCTGTAAATCATTCTGGATGCCTTTGTTAAATATTCGGATATTCTAATTATTTATTCAATCCCTGAAAGAAAAAATATGAAGTGGAAAATAGGCTTTGCCCTCAGTAGGTCTCTACACGACAGAATGGACAGTTTAGCTTCGTTATGGCAAAGTGTTGAGATCTTGGCTGTCTTTGCGAAAGAGATTAGGTCTCGACTTTGTTCGGGAAATAGATTAGGTCCTGGCTTTCCTCGGGGAAATATATTTAGTTTTGCTTTTGTTCGGGAAATAGATTAGGTCCTGGCTTTGCTCGGGGAAATGTATTTAGTCTTGCTTTTGTTCGGGAAATAGATTAGGTCCTGGCTTTGCTCGGGGAAATGTATTTGGTCTTGCTTTTGTTTGGGAAATAGATTAGGTCTTGGCTCTGCTCCGGGAAAATAGAATTGTCCCTGGCTTTGTTTGGGAAATAGATTAGGTCTTGGCTTTGTTGCGGGAAAATAGAATTGTCCCTGGCTTTGTTTGGGAAATAGATTAGGTCTTGGCTCTGCTCCGGGGAAATAGAATTGTCCCTGGCTTTGTTTGGGAAATATATTAGGAAAATATTTGACTTTAATGCCTAGGATGTGATCTGACTTTGAGAATCAGAGTAGAATTCCTGTATTCCTGTGTAATGAAAAACTTCAAGATAACGGGCTCTTCTGTACACTCTAGGTTAAACCTGGGGTTTAAGATAACGGGATCCGCTGTATACTAGGTCAAGCCTAGGATTAAAAATAATGGGGTCAACTATACCCTCTGGGGTAAAGTCCGGGGTTCAGGATAACGGGGTTTTCTTTATACTGCATCTGGGGTTTAAGATAATGAGGTCTTTCTTCCATTCTATATCATGACTGGGTTCAAAATAGCGGGGCCTTCCTTTCACTCTGGGTCAAGCCTGGGGTTCCAGATAACGGGATCGTCTTTACATTCTGGTTTACGTCTAGCGCTAAGATTAACGGGGTCACAACTGATGTTCGAGATAACAGGGTCTTCTTTACATTCTGTGTCACGCCAAGGGTTCTGGATAACGAGACCAGGCCTCAGGTTCAAGATAACGAGACTATGCCTTAGGTTCGAGATAACGAGACCACGCCTCAGGTCCAAGATAACGAGAGCACACCTCAGGTCCAAGATAACGAGACCACGTCTCAGGTTCAAGATAACGAGACCACGTCTCAGGTTCAAGATAACGAGACCACGTCTCAGGTTCAAGATAAGGAAACTACGCCACAGTTTCAAGATAAGGAGACCATGCCTTAGGTTCAGGATAAGGAGACCACGCCTCAGGTTCAAGATAACGAGACCACGTCTCAGTTTCAAGATAACGAGACCACGTCTCAGGTTTAAGATAAGGAGACCACGCCTCAGTTTCAAGATAACGAGACCACGCCTTAGGTTCAAGAAAAGGAGACCACGCCTCAGTTTCAAGATAACGAGACCACGCCTTAGGTTCAAGATAAGGAGACCACGCCTCAGTTTCAAGATAACGAGACCACGTCTCAGGTTCAAGATAACGAGACCACGTCTCAGGTTCAAGATAAGGAAACCACGCCTCAGTTTGAAGATAACGAGGCCACGCCTTAGGTTCAAGATAAGGAGACCACGCCTCAGTTTCAAGATAACGAGACCACGCCGCAGGTTCAAGATAACGAGACCACGCCTCAGGTTCACGATAACAGTGTCTCCATTCCACTTAGGCTCAGGCTGGTGTGTCATGACACAGGGAAACGGATGGCGCTGTGGGCCGCCCCTCGGTCCCTGCTGACCGCCACAGCCTCAACTCCAACCCTGACCTCCCCCTAGCCAGCGCACGCCTCTCCCAGCGCACGTCGCCCGCAGGGAATGACTGCCACCTGTCCTATACCCACACACACACACGTCTTCCCTCCCTCCTTCCCTCCTTTTGGGGTGAACTTTCACCCTTCCCTCCCACGCTCCTCTCTCGCATACACGCCTCCCTTCTGTCCATACGTGGTCTTTGCACGTAAGCAGAGAGGTTTACGCCTACCCAAGGTGTGGTCTTAGGTAGGGAACTCTATACCTTACCTGAATATGATCTTCACACGCACAGTAGGTCAGACAGGAAGGTGAGGGAGAGATATATTACCTTCAACCTCCCCCCCCCCAAAAAAAAAAAAAAAGAAAAAAAAAAACTGCGACTCTGTCGTAGTGTTTCGTCACTGTCGTAACTCCTCATACGTAACAGCGCACGTAACAGCGCCCGGAAGAGAGAGTGTAGTATGTTCAAGTTCAATATCACTCTCTCTTTTTTTTTCTACTCTCTCTCTCTCTCTCTCACCGGGTATCTCAGATGTTGGCCTACGTCATGGTTCATGTAGTCGGTAAACAAGGTTTCTTCCGGACCAGTTCCGGTCGAGCCACGCGCGCACAAACATCCACAAAAAAATTTAGGGTCTCCAAGTCCTTCATCCGGGGTGACGCCTTGGGAGGCTGCGGGCCAGCCTTGAACTTGCCCATTCCGGGAGAGAGCCTGCGAGTGAAGGAGGAACGTAGGACTACCCACCTCCTCTCCACCTTGGCCTACGCTGGCAAAGGTCTCGCAGAGAGCAAGGCCCTATCCTGGGGGCAGCCTGAGATCTGCTGACTCCACCAGGGTTCCATCAGTCAGGATTAAACCAGGGTTCCATCAGCCAAAGCTAAACCAAGGTTCAAGACTGAGCCAGGGTTCCAGCCATCAAAACTAAAACCTTCCGAGGTTAGCACGTTCAAGGTACAATTTGTAAGGTGCAATTCTGCCCTGGGGTATAACGTAGCAAGACCACACGAGAGAGAGAGAACCTGACGCCTATCTTGACGCATAGCCGCCAGAGCCGTGGATGAACGGGGGGGAAAAAAAAAAGAGACAAGACCTGTCGCCTGCCCCTGGGAGCGTCTGACGCGGTGGTCAGGTCAGGTGAAAGTGTCAGCCAGCATTGACGGTGCTTATGTCACTGTCCTGAGCCGCTCCCATCGCCACCTGGGAGGTCGACCAGACCACCTACCAGACCACCACCACGTGTCTTCCGTCACTCGAACCAACCGCCTGGAACGTCCACACCACAGGCTAGCAGCAGACCTTTGCTCCCCAACCTTGCTCGAAGTACGGAACCTCATCATCATGTGAGGAACAGGACAAGAATATACCATCACGCCTCACACATTTGGCTCACGGTTTACAACGTGTTCAAGAACTATAGTATGATTCATGAGCTACATACTAGTTACTAGATTTGTCGGGTTACTGACTAGCTTGCCTCTATTTCATTTTAGTCCAGTCGGGAGATGTGTTTGGAGAGAGAGAGCACATCTCATCGCCGTATATCCAGGTTTTGTCTCTGATTCTTCCGAGCTTTGGTGTTGAGTGACACACAAGAATCCCTCTTCGCAGACATATATGTTGTGAAAGTGAACGAGATTCTTCATAAGCTTCCTCAGAAATTATAAGCATATTACCTTTTTACCCCCCTACCGAGGACGCCGAAAATCTCTCTCTATCTGTCACCATCGGAGGCTGGCCACACGCTTCTCAAGGCAACGGCTGAGTGGAGGTCAATGAGAGGCTCCGCCATCAGGTCTGAATATTTCTGCCTCACCAGGTTCCATGGTCGAGAATGGGTCGAGAATCCGTTTCTTATCCTCGAGTCTGGCGATTTCTTTCTTCCCTTGGGGAATATCTGGCAAAATTCTCTTCGTGTCTTTCTTTAACCCCTGGACACCTTTTGAGGAGCCGCTGGACTTCTTTCACGGAACACCTGGAAGGCCTTTCGTGGAGCCCCTGGACGCCTTCTGCAGAACCCCTGGAATTCCTTTTGCGGAGCCCCTGAAAGGGCCTTTTGCAGAACACCCGGACGCCTTCCATGGAACCCCTTTTGCGAAATCCCCAAGACGCCTTTCGCGGGACACCTGGACACCTCTCGTGGAACCCCTGATTTGAGAAGCATGTTGATGGACCGCCATCATCTGTCCTGCGCAACATTCCTGCACCACCTGGTAGTTCCTTACCACACGGGAGACTACCA
>JAYMFT010281788.1:0-10481 GCA_038088735.1 Panulirus argus | reverse complement strand
GTGTCAAAAAGGGTAACAGAAATACCAGAGAAAAATGAGGAATCTAAAGTAGGACAAGACGTTAAGAAACGTGTAATATCTCGCAGAAAACTGGAAGCAGAGTATCGTAGGTGAACAGATTTATTGCTTAGTAAAAAAAAAAAGAAAGAGAAGTAAATAGGTACACAGACCACACAGACCCAAGGTCAATGCGAGGTGGTCTGGCCTCAGTGCTACTGAAAAAAATGCGGTCCCCTTGGAAATGTTTAATAACAAGAGTGAATGACAGACAAAAGATTCCACAATAGAGGAACTCTCGTCATTCTTACAACGCTTGACAACACTTGCTCTCTCCTCTCTGGAGTAACCAAGAAGTGAAAGTCTCGAGGTCGCCAGTGAAACGTCTCATGTGAAGGCTAGTGTGACCCACTCGCTCGATAAGGAAGCGGCCGAACTCTGGCCCAACGACCACCTGCTCAAGGGCAAATGTATTTTGCATGCTAACGACATTCAATCACTTTTAAGCGAGTGTTGCAATGAAATCTAGGGTTCCTGCTGTGCCTTCCTTTACCGATCCAGATATAAAAATTTTAAACGTCTGATGCCAGTTCGGTAGTTGCTAATTAGATAAGAATAATGCTCATTACTTTCAGTGGATGCCGTGCTTCGACGCTGTCAGAGTCCACGACAACAAAAGTATACATATCCGTCTTTTCTGTCCACTTTTCGTCGAACTTCCCCCGTTCACAACTTCCTTGCGAGTGCAAAACATCATACATTGCCCCGGCCGCTGCACAACATGGTACAAATTCTTCTGCACGAGAGTGACGAAACTTTGGACGCAAAACTTTACTCCTTGACAGCAATACAGGGAAAAAAGTATCATAATACTTTTGAACCTCCCGTTAAGTTAATTAAGTTAGCACCCCAACAGAAAACTGCAGAAAATAGTCTTCGTACTTCACACACCACAGTTTGTTTACTCCCACGGATCACGCTAGCTGGTCGATAACTGAAATTAGAACTGCAGTGGACTAAACGAGAAAAGTATATGTACCCTGCACATATATAGTTATGCTTGATCGCCGTTTTCCATGTTAGCAAGGTAGCGTAGGAAACAGACTCAGGAGTACCTTCTGTCCTTCCGTGGCTCCTGTAGCGCTCAGGTAGGCGGCCACGTCCACCGATATGTGCAGAGAGTTGAGTATTAAGTAGTAAGTGCTCTGTGTCTTCATTATGGTAGCTGCATCGTGGGCATGAAGGGTCTTGGGATATGTTGAAATGGTGTTTGCTGTGAGAAAACAGCAAGGTAGACGGGAGAATGTGACTCGTGTTTATCTAGGGAGTGTGGTTTCTGAAAAGTGTATACCTGGTGGGTTGATGAGAGATCGGATGCTTAGTGCTTGTTGGGTTATTTGAAAGCGTGTGGCCTTTTTCTTTTGTCAGTGTTATATTCGTTGTGAGCGGCGGGGATTTGTGAGTAGAGGATAATGAGGAGTGAGGAAGGGGTAAGATTTTCATTTGTACCTGGCTGTTGGAGGTTGGTTATGGAATAGTTTGGGTGGGAGGGGTCTAGTGCAGTTGTACAGAACTGAGTGCAGAGCAAGTTGAGGTGAGACTGAACTGGGAAGATCTTTGTTTCATTGTGAAAGTGGTGTGTACGTTTGTGGTTGCTAAGCAGCCCGTGATTGTTCTGAGTACACTGCTTTGTGTGGTTTTCAGCTTTGTTATATCTGCGTTTGAGGGAATGGAGGACCAGGCAGATGAGGCGTTGTTTAGAATGGAGTGGATGAATTTCTTTTAGGACGCTGAGGGATTCTTCTCCTTGTCCAAATCTGGTGCCAGTTGGTGTTCTGAGAGCATTTATTTAGTTTGTTGCTCTGTGTATAAAGTGTTTTATGCCTGTTTGCTGTTTTCTCACAAGATTGGGTAACACTACGAACGGAAGACTGAACCTTCCAGGAAATATCCTTTTTTTACCCCATTCCTGTGTTCTTACTTACAGAAAGTATAACAGAGGAGGCTCTTCCGCTTCGTAAAGGCGATATAGAAAGGTAGAATATAAACGAAGAAAAAGGGATAGAGGAGGAGAAATATAAGAAAAAGGAGGAGGAAGAGAAGATATAAAGTTTTAAAAAGATAAGAAAAGTACCGGATAGAAAAAGATAGAACAAAGAAGAAATTGAATGAAGGTGAAAAGAAAGAAAAAGAAAAGGTTGAATGATGATGATAATGAAAAGTTATAAGACACGTGAATAGGAGAAGAGGATGAAGCAGTGCACGGAACTGGCCAGTTACCTCCTAACGCCCAGCATCGTCAGAGGCTCCACGACAGGCGGAGCCTTTCTGTTTGAGACTCCAAGACAGAAGGAGCCTTCCCGTCTGAGTATCCACGATAGGTGGAACCTTTCCGCTGTAAACCACCACAGGAGGACGTCCTTCCGCTCGAGTCTCCACGACAGGAGGAGCCTTTTTTAATCAGAGCCTTCACGTCTGAGCCTTTCCGTTGTGAACCACGACAGGAGGATCAGTTTAGATGGAGGCTCCCTGAGAAGAGGAACCTATGCGTTGTAGGCTCTATGACAAGTGGAGGAGTGTTTCCGCTGTAAACCACGGGAGCTCCACCAATTAGTCTCCCTGTCCGAATCTGCAAGACAGGAGGGGCCTTTTACTCAGAGGCTCCACAATAGGAGGAGCCTTTTACGTCTCAAGGCAACAGTAAATGAGAACCAACTTTTGGGACTCGCTCACACACACACACACACACACACACACACACACAGAGCACCCTCATCTTTTCCTCCTCACAACCTCATATTAAGGCCGCCATTACTTTTGTATTCACGTCTTTCGATCAATCAGCCTTTCAGCTCCTGTAATTGGTGCATCATTAACTTTAATCGCCTGAGGACCCAGACCGGGTCTTTCATGATTTCTCCTTTTTTCGCTTTCGACTTGAATCTTTCGAGTATCACTTTAGAGAAAATGGGAGGAAGTGTAACTGAATATAGAAATATGATGCTGCTGCTTTAGAAAGATAGAAGCATACGGGAATGACTGTTGCGAGAACAGACGGGTAAAGTGGTATGTACGTTTGTGTGTGTGTGTGTTTTTGTGTAGTTCCCAACTCCTTTTCGCATTCTCTACTGTCATACAACTTCTAGAGCTTTTGAATGCTGTCATCATTCATAGTTTCATTACTTAGTTCGTTCCTTTCATTCGCTATTTTCATCCCTTAAAAGAAATTCTTTGCATCTTTTCTAACAGCTTTCTTGCCGAGTTTATTGTTATGGCGTTTGCATCTTTCGGAGAACTGTTCACTGTTAACGCCAGAGTGTTTTGAAACTTGAAGGCCTTGATGAAGTCACGCATCAATTATCTGTCTTTCATGCTGGAGAAATATGCGACCTGTAATCTCTCATTGTACCTCAGCTCTCCTAATTCTTGTGCCATCTTCTTTGACCTGATTTGGACAATATGCATTACCTCTTCGTGCGTGCACAAGTACAGTGACCAAACATATGAAGCATACTCTAGCTCTGGCCTGACATGCGATGGGTTTGAATAAAATCCTGATCCACGTACTGTATTGCTATTCTGATATCTGCCAGCAGACAGATTATTTCCTCTCCTATTTTCCCAAGGTAGGGCTGTGGCGATAGGTTAGGTGGGTACAATGTCGACTCCCAAGCACCTCGCATATACACAAATTCTTGCACCTATATCATGATAGATATTATTCGTATCGAGGCCTTGTTTCGGAGTCTCATCCTCATTTTCTTTGTATCATCTCTGGCTGAATTTCATTAATCATGTATTGGAACAAGTCTGGAGTATGCGTAGCTTCCATTACAAGGTGATGCAATTCCCATCACTCTTTACCTCCCTCCCTCCCTCCACCATAACTTTCAGGTATAAGTCTTGTCATCAGGTCAGGTTTATTTACGTTGATCAGGAAGAGCAGTGGTCCCAGGACCCAAAGTCTGCGGCACACCACTGGTGACCCTAAACCTATTACGAGAAAGCTACCCTGACCTACGGTCGTTATTTCCTTCCATCAAGTTAGTTTCTTTTTCATCGAAGTTCCCCCACCCCCCGGACTCCTTTCTTACAGATCCGCCTTCTTTACCAACCCCCTCTGTGTCAGTGTCAAATGCTTTCTGGGAGTTTTGACGCACTCAGTCCGCCCAGCCTTCTCTTTTGTCAACAACAGAGCTCCCTCTCCTGTTAAAATCTTAGACATGAACTCCTTTCTCTGGATCGTTATCGTTTCTCGCTTAGGCAGTTTCTCCTCTCCAAGTAGTCATTCCTTCATTTTCTGATTATCTTTTCTAATATTTCACAGACCACACTCGTTACGTGGGTTTGTAGTTCGGCGCAGTTTCTCGGTCTGTAGTTATGTCCATGTGCATGTGCGTCTGTCTTTATGTGAGTTCCGTGTGTCTTCGCGCTTATAGATATGTCGCTGAAATCCTTGAGGGCAACTGTATCTCAGTGTTCCGCTTTCATTATATCATTTTTTTTATTATATTTTAACTATTTCTTGGCGGGAAACGACACACTGTAGCTACGCACAAACACACACACACACACACACACACACACACACACACACACGTCCCCTAGCAACCGTGTGCGCAGGTTGGGCCCATTCTCATGTGAATGCGTTCATGTAATTACCTATTCATACTGTATGGGGAGGGGTTTCTAAATTCGTGAGACCCCATTTCTTGAACTTTAATTTTACTATACAGCCTTTTAAATGCATGTGTATGTATGTACATTTGTAAATACATGCGTGTTTGTGTAAATATGTGTATATAAATTTTTGTGTATGTGTTTGTTTTTTATGTTTACGCTGTTGTCTTTGTAGCTGCCTTTCCTTACATATTTAGGTTTATATTTACAAGTTTCATAAGTGGATCTGTTTACTTCCGTGAACAAACAAGGACATGTAAATCTCTTTTACATTGTAACATACGCTTGCGTTCGTGTAAGCCTTTACAGAATGTCACTAGTGGCTTACCATCCCTACGTGTGTGTGTGTGACTATGTAGACAATGCTTATATATATATATATATATATATATATATATCCTCTTTGTGTGTGTGTACGTGTGTGTTTGAGAACTTCTCTCCCTCCCTCCACGAGACTGGACGCATAACTTGCCTCCCTTACAAAACCAGCGAGATCTATTGACAGTATTTCTGTCGATCTCTGCCGACTTTGCCATTAAAGGAGTATCATTCGGATATAACATCGTCGCCACCATCATCATTATCATTATCATTCTCTGTCTGTCTGTCTGTCTCTCTCTCTCTCTCATGGCAAGAAGCCACCGACTAGGGAGGTGTATCACCGGCGCTACTTGCCTGCATATCGGAAGGGTTAGTGACGGCGGCTGTACGGTGAGCCATCGCCTCGGAGGCTGTCAATTTTCGCGCGTTTCCTCCTGGTAGCCGTTTTTTCTCTCTGCCTCATCCACGCAAGGGCTGCTGGAATTTAGTCCACAGATACATAATCGCTCCACCTCACACATACCATTCGACAACACGTCACTCAACACTTCGTAGCGTTATACTTTTTTTTTGTGTCTGCGGTGAGCGCTACGCTCTAGTCATGTCTTTTAGCAAAATCTCGTCGTAAGGAGGTCGCAGGTAGGTGCCCTCTGTTTCTCTGTCACTTCCGTCTCTTTCATTATCTGTCTTCCTCCGTCTCGCATCCCTCAGGCCCGTCTTTTAAAGCCACCATTTCTTTACACACGCCAGAGGGGCTAATCAGGATCCTTTGCACATTTCCCTCGGCAAGTCGGCTCGTACCGTAATATCACATGTCATTATCCTCGCAAGAGGATCATAAGTCGTCAGGATGTTGACGGAGTTGCGTGAATCCCTGAGAGGGTCGTGTCCGAGCCCAAAGGTTCGCCCCGCGTCGGGGTAATGAATCTAAACAGAGGAGGTAAATTTTCTTCGCTGATTGTACAAAGGAGAGTGAGGATACGAGGAGAATTTCCTCCGAGGGTTTTTGATGCATTGCCTTCGCGTAATGTTTTCTGTATGTGAACTTTGTTAGAGAGCGGATGGACACGGTGTTGGGATGCGAGAGTCAAGTTATGTCCGTCCATGAAAACTGATATTATTAAACCAAAACTTCCAGGGTGTTTTGTTTGCCGAGAATAAGATAGAATATTTTATCCCGTCTTTTTTTATTTCTTTTTTGATTTCAGGTAGAATGGACGATAACATCTTGCCCTGAAGATCTTGAGAATTGCTTTATAGAAACTGTTAAAGTGCTTTGATAAAAGAGTTGATGTAGCGGTTCTTCTAGTTATCTTCTGTCCTATAGTTTCTAGATGAACAGAACGAGAAGTAATGTGGTTTGTGTTATAACAAACCTGGCTTGTGCTATAACAGATCTCGCTTGTGCTATAGCAAATCTGGCTGGAGCTAGAACAAATCTAGCTAGCGCTGGAACAAATCTGGCTAGCGCTGGAACAAATCTGGCTGGCGCTGGAACGAGATCTGAGAGCACACCACAAGCAAAACGGACATTTATGGCCCAGCCCAATGTAGGTGCCGAGTGTGGTCGACTGGTCCTGTGACATTGCCCTCGTGTCTTTTCCCTTGGTATACTGCGGAGTGGGAGTAAACTCCAGTGTTCCACTGTTGGGGATGGAGAGGTCAAAACACCACCACTGTCTCCTCCATTGGAAGGTTAATACCCCAAATGTTTTTAAGCAGACTCTCCATTTTTTTCCTTTCACAATTTTTCCTCATACGAAAATGTTGGAACGTAGATTTCGACATTATGAACACATATCATGATTTAGCCTGACTCAGTCCCTTGTATCGTGTGTGTGTTTTCAAGCAGTTTGCATGGTCACCACAAGCAAATAATCAACCAAAAGCAATCTAACCTATCACCAACCAAAGCATAATCAACCCAGATATAATCAATACAAATATAGTCAAAGCGATCAAACATAATCGCTAAACCATAAACCAAACATAATTAATCCCCTCACAACCAACCCAGAACACAACCAACTTAGGCAAATATAATCAACCAAAACATGATCAGTCCAAAAACAATCAAACCAAGCAGAAGTTAATCAACCGTACTATAATGGACCTAAACACGATCAACCTTAAGCTAGATCAAACCAAACTTACTGTACCCAAACATAATCAAGCAAGGCAAACATGATCAGCCAAGACGAGTGTAATTAAACCAAATAAACGTCACGAAACATAATCAACCCTGGTATAATGAACCCACACAAACATAATTAGAGCTCTTTCACGGCAATTAACCTATATGTTAGCATTTAAAAGCTTTCATACACATCATCAGACACATCATACACACTCCCTAATTGTAAAATGATGCATATGCAAACACAGATAATCAACACCAAAAATGCAATCAGCCCAAAGGTATGTAACTCAAACAAGCAAAATCAACCCGAACAGACATGATTAACACAAATATAACCAACACATGGAAAAATTATACTCAAACCACAAACACAGTCAATCCAACCAAGCATAGTCAACCAAACCATTATTGCCAACGTTATTGTTCATGTCAGAAGCAGCGTCCGGGTCACGGCCCGTCTAACTACATCAGCGACGCGTGATGGCCTACCTGGTGGGCTCGCCAGACACTCCCGCCACACACAGATAAGGTGCACAGCCCGGCAGTCCTCACTCCAGTCAATGTTCTTTTATGTGGGAACTAGACTGTGGTTCCGGGGCGAGACCAACAGACGTAACAACAGATTTACAACAGACTTGTGTTTATTATGTATAACGTTATTCCGTTCATAATGCTCGAGTCAGACAATCTGTGTTTGCTTATAAGTCCCTTCGATCGTTTCGTAATTGTAGTGCAGAATTCATGCATGATGAAATGAAATTTGTTGAATAAGTTCTAGATTGCGGTAGCCAAGGGCTTTCCATGACAAAACCTTGATATTGGTTTAAAGAAAATAAGAAAAGACGTTTCGTAGGACTGAAGCTTTAACAAATCCCATCCCACTGAGAATCTGGCGTTGCTTTATTGTGAAAATCTTTTGAAGATTTTTCCCACGTCTTAAGGATTTTGATACGAAGTTCGCTTTCAAATAAAGAAAGGATAAACGTACGGTTAAAAATCTGTTCATAAAGCATTTTCTCCGTCAACTCATGAGGATATACGTACGTCATATCCCCTGCAATCATTGTGGAAAACCATATGCAAGATGAGTAAGGAAGGAACTAAGATTAAGGACAGAGCAACAAAGACAGAGTGTTCGATATGGGTTAGAATTTTGTGTTCTATTAGTTCACGTAAGATCGGGGATAATGATTCTGAAATATCTGCTTGGAAATCTGTTGTTAAGATAAAGAATAACAAACTAATTCAACAGCCAAAAGTGTCAAGTGTGACCTTAACATTAGATTCTAGGACGTATGGGTTAGACGCATTTCTTACTAATGTCATAAAGTTTCAAATCCCAACACCAGCGCAGAGGCTTGTGCATCCTATACCGCCGTGCCAGAGCACACACTGACCTGGCCATTTACAGAGACGATAACAATTTCATTACGGGTAGCTAACACGTAAGCCTTACCACTAAGTGTGGTTCTTTCCTCCTTTTAGAACTTTGTTTTTTGCCAGCAGAAACTTGGTTTCCTAAACCAGTCTGCTAAGAATACCAGTTCGCTTCCACACACAGATCTATGTCGCTTATTTTCTTCCAGGTAATATTCATGTCGATGACTTCTTTTGACTGTCTCCCATTCTGATTACCTTCCATTTACTTCGTTTCAGAGTAATTTTAGAGTTTGTCTGGGTCCCCTTGTAAATTGATGCAATCCTCCTCACTTTTCACTTCCCTCATGACCTTTACGGGAAGTGGAAACATATTCAGGTGGGAGTCATTATCATCTTGAAAGTCATATGCGTAGACCAAGAAGAGTTATGGTCCCAGAACCGAAGCCTGCGGAACTCAAGTGATGACCTCTACCCGTTTCGAGACGACTCTCTTGATATACGACCTTTGTTCCTTTCCACAAAGATAATCTTCAGTGAACCTTCCTGGTGATCCAATTTTAAATTAGCCTCCCTTACGATAGTGTTAAATTGCTTTTTGGAAGTCCTGGTTTAGACAATCTACCCATCCTTGGCTTTTGTCTAAAACAGAGCTCACTTTCCCGTTGAAATATAAGAGGTTCATTACACGTAACCGCCTGTCCTTGAAACCATGTTGTCTCTCACTTATGTAGTTTTTCCATTCGCTCTCTGATTATATTTGTCCAGTGCCTTGCGGGCCGCACTCTCAGAGTCACTGGTCCGTAGGTCGACGGGAATGACGTTTTTCCTTTTCTACCCCCTGGTTCTTTGATTTATTTCCAGGGACATGTTGAACGGTGTTCCTAGGTGTCTGTCAAAGCGTATCTGCACAAATGGCCAGCACATATGAAGATCATGAGCATTGTGTGAATCGAAACCCTTCGATTCATTTCTGTAAGTGACCTACATAGCTCGTGTCAAATAACATACCTCAGCCAAGGTCATCTTTGGTGAAAAAAAAAAAGAAAATAGAGGGAAAGTAAGTAGAAATTTATCAAAGTTCTGCAATTGTTTATAGGCCTGACTCTTAAAGGAAGAGAGGTTATGCGAAGAGGGAAAGAAAGAAGAAGGAAGAGAATTCCACACCTTAGCTCTTCAATGGAAAACGGAGGTATCTTAACGGCCAATCCTCGAGTGGTTAGTCTCCTCACACAAGCTGTAGGAAGCAGCAGCCAAACGCGTGCCACGGGTTCAAACCTAAGGGGTGAGGACACATGGAGACTTCACGAGGACAGCGGCCAAAATGCAGCACTAAGATAATTCTGTTAGTGTCTTTTGTAGATACGTTAGTGTGTGTGTGTGTGTGTGATTAATGTTTATGTGATTAATGTTTATGTGATTAATGTTTGTGTTAGCACTTGTGTGTTACGGGGAGAGTTTTACGCCCTTGTTTCCCCGTCTCTTAACTTTGTATATATGTACCCTCACTTTACCCCTGAGTATTCACACACACAGACACACACACACACACACACACACACACAGACACCTCAGCTTAAGCCAAGGACCCAATTATCAACCAACCCTGGTGGAGGATGAACACCTGGGTTAGGTGTAGGCCGACTGCCACGTCCAGAATTCGAGCCTATGCTTGTCCGACCCCGGGCTGGTAACGCTAACCATTACTTCACGGAGACCCCTGTGTGTGTGTGTGTGTGTGTGTGTTATACGACATATGATGATGCTCTCAGAATGAAGCCACGGGGTGCAATAGATTATCTATGTGAGTTTCCCCTCCCTCGTTTTCTCTTAAGTAAATGCTGAAGATTGTGATCACTCCTTCGAGACCACTTATTCCTCGCTCTCACTCTGTCTGCGTCAGTGAGAGAAAGAGAGAGAGAGAGAGAGAGAGAGAGAGAGAGAGAGAGAGAGAGGGCGCGCCTCT
>JAYMFT010281777.1:0-10481 GCA_038088735.1 Panulirus argus | reverse complement strand
AGAGATGAGACCCTGATGCCACACCCTGTCAAAAGCCTTAGATATGTCAAGGGCAACTACATATGACTCCCCAAAATATTTCAGGAATGATGACCAGACATTAGTAAGATAGGAAAGAATATCACTAGCAGATCTCGCCTTACGGAAGCATGCTGGTGATCAGAGAGAAGACTGTGATTTTCGAGGTAAATATAGGACTGGGTTGTAGTATATGATTTAGTCTGTAAGAAATGAAACTATTTGATAGTATCAGATGATTCTGATATCTACAGTCACAGAACATTTGATTGCTGAATCGAGTATTAAGAAACTGTCGTTGGAAAAAGGACTGATTAGGAGAACTATGGGGTTAGGTTAGGTTAGGTTAGGAAAAAACATTGGTATGGGGTTGTAAGACAATAAAAGAATGAGATTGTTGAGTGGGAGGAGGTTAGAACAAGACAGACAGGTAGGGAGAGTTCAAGACAACAGGGGCATGGTACAAAAAGACTACAAAGAAACAAGAAACGTGAAGGAGGAGAGAACATGAAAACATAAGAGTTGATTAGGGAAATGAAGTAGGGAAAATATTGAGGACTGAAAAGAGTATAAGAGCAACATGAGTATGGAGTAAAAAGAGAATAAATCACAATATTTCATGGAAATAGCACAAAATAACAGAGCTAAGAGGAGAACAAGAAAATAAGAGAATTACATGCAAGCTACAGATGACAAAGCAGAATATGCTTGATAAAAAATAGCATGGAAACATCAGAAGTGAGATAATGAATGTAGCGGATCCCACATGATGTACAGTAAGGGCAGAAACAGACGAAGTCATAATGTTTAAGTGGAGATGAAAGAGAAGAGCAGGAAAATTGAGAACCATGGTTAAGAACATGCTTGGAACAGATAATGAGGGTGGATAAGAAAATAAAGTTACATGATGGTTGCAGTGTGACATGGAAGCAAAATAGTTGCATCCTGCTGTGAGACCATGCACAGACCAACTGATGTGAGCAAAGTGTGAGGCCCCACCTGGGATCGCAGAGTTTTTCGGAGCAATTGTCTCCCTTCCAGCCCTCACTGCATGTGCAGGCATCGTTCTCACACACGCCATGCAGTCCACAGTCCAACGAACATGACTCTGTAAGACAGCAACAGTTGGGTAAACATATGTGGGAGAAAATAAAATAATTTATAACTGATATTGGTGGGTTGGATGAATCAGGCAAAAGGAGTGACAGAGGTGCTAGTAATGGTGAAGGTGGAAGTGTAAGTGGATATTAAGGAGGTGAATGTAGTTGTGGTGGTGGTGGTGGTAGGAGAGTGTATAAGTGCAGGTGATAGTGTTGGAATAGGCTGATTTTCTGAGACCTGTAAAGCACCACAGAAGAGGTTCCTGGGGTAAGAATGAAGAGTAATATATAGTGGTCATGACAGCCATGGCAGTGATAGTGGTGGCAATGATGGCAGTGAGTTAAGGAAATGGGTAAAGGGGGTGGTGGTGGATAGTGAGAGGAAACAAGTTGTGGGAAGGTGGAGCAGTAGTGGTGATAGGTTGTGGGGATGATGACAGTTATGATAGTAATTGTAATGGTGATGAAGACCAATTGATGATGATAATTGATGGTGAAGCATATGCCTTAGAGGTCTGCTTTGGCATTTACACAAATGTGATTCCCTTAAACACATAAACATCAGAAGCAACAACAAACAGATATATGAATTAACAAAACATTGAAAACCTTGCTTTAAAAACCTAGAGCACTTGGAAGTTCATTATCAGGGAGAAAATTACTTGAATAATCAATAACAATTTAGAAAGCAAAACTCTCAATAGTTTTATCTTATGATCATATAACTCCTAGACTCCTTTCCTGGGGCTCCTGCAGCTTCAAGACTGCATTACAATCAGAAGTACGAAAATGATGGACTCCTCTGGGGATTTTGTGCGAGAGGTTCTTGAAAGGAAGCATAATCCTTTTCATCGACTGATGATGATACAAACTTCCCTAAGGTTACTTTTCACTCATGGCATGACCATATGTAGGTGGAGTCTAAAATACCTGAAATCATGTACATTTTATCTTATTCATATTTGCCCCAGGACCCCTTTGCTGAAAGTGGCTTTTCCAAGAGCTCCTGTGGCCCTAAGATGGTGCTACCTCCAGTAAGAGGGAAAAAATGGACTCCATTGGAATGAGAAGTTCTTTGCAACAGAAACTGTACTCCTTTTCATTGACAGAAGATAATACAGACTTACCAAGGGTGATTTTTAACAAGCAGTGTAAGCACAGGAATTAGGTGTCCAGTACTGAAACATTAAACTATATATGCACACAGAAGGTGACTAAAGAGAGCAGAAGCGGGGAGGCTGGAAATCCTCCCCTTCTTGTATTTCACTTTCTAAAAACTGGAGTAAAAGAAAAAGGCAAGTGAGGAGTGCTCATCTTCCTCAAAGTCTCAGGCTAGGGTCTCTAAATGTTTGTGGATATAACCAAGATGAGAACAAAGGGGAGATTGGTAGATGTTTGGGAAAGAAACCTGGATGTTCTGGCTTTGACTGAAACACACGTAAATTGTAAAGGGAAAGAATGGAAATGTATTGGGAGTAAAGTCAGGGGTTGGTGAGAGGACAAGAGCTATGGAAGGGGTATCATGACTTCTGAAGCAGGAGTTGTGGGAACATGCAAAAAAAGTGTAAGGAAGTGAGCCCTAGACTGATGTAGGTAAAACTGGAAGTGGATGGCAAGAGATGGATGATTATTAGTGCTTATGCACCTGGCCATGAGGTGAAACATCATGAGAGGCAAGTATTTTGGGAGTAGCTGAGTGTGTCCACAGTTTTGATGCAAGAGACTGGTTATCAGTGATGGTTGACTTAAATGTAAAGGTGAGCTAAGTGGCAGATGAGGGTATAATTGGAGTGCATGGGGTATAGAGTAGTGTAAATGGAAATGGTGAACAGGTTGTGGAACTGTATGCTGAAAGAGGACTGGTGATTGGGAATACCTGGTTTAGAAAGGACATACACAAGGATAGTATGTGAGAAGGAAAGATGGTCAACAGGCATTTCTGGATTACATACTAACTGATAGGCATGTAAAAGAGAGACTTTTGGTGGGATGTCTGATCATTACCCTGTGAAGGCGAGGCTAAAGATTTGTTCAGATTTTCAGAAAAGAGGAAACATTATGGTTGAAAAGAGAGTGGTGAGTGTAAGTGAGCTTGGAAAAGAGACTTGTGTGAAGAAATACCAAGAAAGATTGAATGCAGAATGGCAAAGGCTGAGAGTAAATGAAGCTAGGGGTATGGATGAAATAAAGGGAACATTTAGGGAAGCAGTGCAGTTAAGCATGATAGAAGCATGTGGGCAGATTGCAAAGGGTAGTGAATGGTGGAATGAAGAATAAATGGTGCTAGTGAAGAGTAACTAGAAGTATATGGGTGGTACTTACAGGGAAGGAGTGCAAATGACTGCGAGAGATATAAGAGAAAGCAGCAGGAAGTCGAGGAAGGTGCAGGGGTTGAAAAAAAGGGATAATGAGAGTTGAGGTGACCAATGATCAGTAAATTTCAGGGAGAATAAGAAATTTTGAAAGGAGGTAAACAGTGTGAAAAACAAGAGACAAATGGGAACATCAGTAAGGGTGATTAATGGGGAAGTGTTAACAGGCAATGATGAAGTGAGTATGAGATGGAGCGAGTAGTTTGAAGGAGCGCTGAATGTGTTTAATGATAAGGTAGCAGATGTAGAGTGTTTGGTTTGCGATGGTATGTGAAGTGAGAATCATGGAAAGTGGTTTCATGAGGAAAGAAATGGTGGTGACAGCCTTATATAAAATGTTGCAAGGTGGCTGAAGTGAATGTTATTGCAGTTTAATTTCTTGAGAAGTGGGGTAACTGTGTTGTTGATTTTGATTGTGTATGGATCATGGTGACATGCCTGAGGGTAGGCAGAGTGCATGTATAGTTCACTGTATAGAGGCATGGCAGATAAAGGTGAGATTTCAAACTACAAAGGTATAAACTTGTTGAGTGTACCTGATAAGTTGTATGGGAGAGCAGTGATTGAGAGGGTGAAGACATGTACAGAGCAGCAGATTCAGGAGGAACAGTGTGGTTTCAGAATCAATAAACGATGTGTGGATCAAGTATTTGCTTTAAAAATTGTGTGTATGAGAAATAATTAGAAAAATAGATGGATTTGTATGTGGCATTTATGGATCTGGAGAAAGCATATGATAGGGTTGATAGAGATGCTTTGTGAATGGTCTTAAGAATAAATGATGAGGGAGGTAACCTACTAAAGGCAGTGACAAGCTTTTGTCAAGGGTGTAAGGCATGTGTATGAGAGGGAAGAAAGGAGAGTGAATGGTTCTAAGTGATCATTGGACTGTAGCAGGGGTATGTGATGTCACCATGGCTGTTTAATTTGTTTATAGTTGGGTGGTGAGAAATGTAAATCTGGGATTCTTGGAGAGAAGGGTGAGCATACAGGCTGTAGGAGATGAGGAGGCTTGAGAAATTAATCAGTTGCTATTTGTTAATGGTAAAGCACTAGTGGCACATTTGAGTGAGAAACTGCACAAGTTGGTGATTGACTTTGGAAAAGTGTGGGAAAGGAGGAAGTTGAGAGTAAATGTCAGTAAAAGTAAAGTTATTTAAGTTTAGTGGGATGGAGGACAGGTTAGTTGAGGGTGTGAGTGTGAATGGAGAAAAATTGGAAGTGAAGTGTTCTAGATACCTAGGAGTGGACATGGTGGCAAATGGAACTATGAAAGTGGAAGTGAGTTGTAGGATGGGTGAGGGGGTGAACATTCTGGGAACACTAAAAGAGAGGTCATTGTCTCGGAGGGCAAAAAAAAGTATGTTTGAAGGTATAGTTGTCCCAACAATGTTTTATGGATACAAGATAAAGAATAAAAGGCATGTGCTATTGATGAGAATGTGCAGACAAGGGTGAATGTGTTGGAAATAAAATGTTTGAAGACAATACGTGGTGAAAGGTGGTTTGACTGAGTAAGTAATTAGAGGGTAAGAAATAGGTGTGGTAATCTAACAGTGGTTGAGAAAGCTGAAGAGGGTGTGCTGAAATGGCTTGCACATATGGAGAGAATGAATGAGAGGTTAAGAGAGATGATATATTTGTCAGAAATGGAGGGAACAAGAAGTGGTAGACCAAACTGGAGATGGAAGGATGGAGTGAAAAAGATCTTGAGTGATCAGGGCCTGAACATACAGGAAGGTGAAGGGCATGAATGGGATAGAGTGAATTGGAACGATGCTGTTTACATAAGCCAGTGTGCTGTCAATGGATTGAATCAGAGCATGTAAAGTGGCCAAGGTAAACAATCGAAAGGTCCATGGGGTCTGGTTGTAGATAGGGAGCTGTGGTTTCGATGTGTCACACAAGACAACTAGAGAATGAATACGAGTAAATTTAACCTTTCTCCATGTTCCTAGTGCTACCTCACTAATGTGGGCAATTGCAATTTAGTACAAATAAAACCCCATACTTGATTGCTGTTCCATGCATTAGTGAGGCAGCGTCACAAACAGACGACGAAAGGCCACATCTGCCCACATCTATTCTCTAAATATCATGTGCAATGTACCGAAACCACAGCTCCCTATCCACAATGAGGCCTCACAGATCTTTCCATGGTTTATCCCAAAAACTTCACATGTCCTGATTCAGTTCACTGACAGCAATATATACTTGTATACCACATCATTCCATTTTACTCTATCCCATGCATGCCTTTTACCCTCCTACACGTTCAGGCCCCAATTGCTCAAAATCTTTTTCACTCCATCCTTCTATCTCCCATATGGTCTCCCCATTCCCCTTGTTCCCTCCATTTCTGACACATATTTCCTCTTTGTCAACTTTTCTTCACTCATTCCTTCCCTATGTCCAGACCATTTCAGCACATCCTCTTCAGCTCCCTCAATCACACTCTGTTCATTACCACACGTCTCTCATAACCTTTTATTACTTGATCAAATTACCTCACACCACATATTGTCCTGAAACATTTTATTTCCACCACATCCACCCTCACCTAAACATCTTCATCTATAGCCCATGCACTGCATCCATATAACATAGTTGGGCCTACTATACCCTCAAACATACCCATTTGTGCCCTTCCAGACAACGATCTCTTTCCACACGTTCTTCAGTACTCCCAGAACCTTCACACCCATATCCATACTATGATTCACTTCCACTTCTATAGTTCCATTTGCTGCGTTGTCCACTCCCAGGTATATAAAACACTTCACTTCCTCCAGTTTTTCTCCATTCAAATGCACACATTAGCTAACCTGCTGCCCATCTCTGTTAAAGCTAATCCCTCATTTTTTTTACATTTACTCTCAACTTCCTCCTTTCAAACACCCTTCCAAGCTCAGTCACCAACTCCTTCAGTTTCATATACAAATCTACCACCAGTGCTGTGTCATCAACAAAAACAACTGACTCTTCTCAGGCCCTCTCATCTCCTACAGACTGCATACTTGCCACTCTCTCCAAGATTCTCACATTTACTTCCCACAGCATCCAATCCAGAAACATATTTAACAACCATGGTGACAACACACAACCCTGCCACTGACCAACCTTCACTTAGAACCATTCACTCTTGTCTCTTCCTACTCGTACATAAGCCTTACATCCTTGATAAATATTTTTCACCGTTTCAAACAGCTTTCCTTCCACACCGCATATTCTTAAGACCTTCCACATAGCATCTCAACCAACCCTACCATATACCTTCTTCAGATCCAAATCTATTCCCTTCACACCAGTAGATGAAGCATTGACCAACAGTCAATTCTTTGTTTCTTTTTTGAATAAACAATGAAGAAAGCAACTAGTTCCCTTTTGTCATTCTCCCAGTGAAGCCTTGACTTATATGGTTAGTAATCAATACTTAATGCAAATGGGAAGTGTACAAAATACAAAATAGAAACCTAAAATATCTAAAACAGGTGTCATCCATATATCAACACTTGGAACGTTCAAGTCTAGTTCAAGCAGTAATGACTCGAGCATGATAAAGGCTCCTGTGATGGAGCTCATGTAACAATAATTAACCTCTGTGAAGCCCGCAAGACACAGTTTATAACTCTGGCGAGTTGACAAATGCCTCACTTCCTAGCACCCTCATCTAACCTGATATGAAATTCTACACTTTCTAGGGCTCAGCCTGAAAATGAGGTCCTCTTCAATATTCATACCCCTAAAATTTCATTTCCTTTTGGGAAGGTGTCTACCTACCATCCGATCAAACTGAATAATAATACCTGGAGATGTTACTTGGCAGCAAAGTAATACCTGATGCTGGTGTGCTAGAACAGCCATGAGAATTTTGCCTCAAAAATAATGGAACAGAAAAAAATCTACGGGGTAAATATGAAATAATGGTTCAACCTAAAACTATAATTATCATATTTTTTCCTTTCTGTTACACTTTCTTTGGCCAGAGTAATTGTTGGGAGGAGCCTCTGTAGGTTTTTCTGTAAGTGCCTCACAATATCATAAAGGTCAAGAGGGTCTCATAATTACATATATGGTTATGTTTGTAACAAGGTCTTTCTTCCTATCTCAACATCACTGATTCTGTAACACCATCTTCATCAAAACTAGACCTTCAACATCTCTGAACCCTCAGTACCATCTCCTTCCTCATCTTAACAACCTTAAGCATGACCCTCACCATCAATGGACCTTCACCTTCAGTAATTCCCTTGCTATCACTGGACTTTCACTAATTCCTGAATTCTCAGAATCACTGTGACTCTTAAAAATGTTTTACAACAGTTCCCCTTTCTAGTGAACCATCATTTCAGTATTCTCATCACTGCCTTCAATATTATGGCATCCTTACTAACAGCATCACCATCTCTGAGCATTTACTATCAACCTTACAACACCCTCATTATCAGTGAACCCTGAGCTCAAGTATCACCTTAAATATTATCTTCTTAACATAACGACTGGTTGTTATGATGCTTCTTTCTTCTCTCAGACAATTACACTGTGGAATCCTTTTTCCTCTTTTGTCTTCCCTTTTCATATAGTCTTTTATTTTTTCTTTAAAAATTAGATCTACACTTGCAGAGCGCAGATCAATTTCTACATTCATTTTCTTTTACATTTTTCTTCCACCTGAGATGGCCTTGACTGGGAAATGTTTTGCCTGTACCATGTTGGTCACTAAATCAAACCTGATGTCATCATGCATCATCAGCTCTGACCATCAAGGGATCTTCAACCCATCACCATACCTGTTAATTCGGCATGTACTATCTCCCTCCCCCTTCAAACCTCACCACACTTGAACCACTACCACAGGCCTCAATCTTCAATAACTCTTAACAAAAATATATCACCCATGTTTTTATGGGTGTTCAAGTCATACTCAGGTTAAGGACTGGTAAATTTGTTTGATGACAGAGTGGCAGATTTAGGGTGTTTTGGTAAGGTGGTATGCAAAGTGAGAGTGTTATTGAGAGTGGTTTGATGAAGGGAAGAGGTGGTGAAAGCCTTGTGTAAGATGAAAGGCAGCAAACCAGCAGTAGCTGATGGTATTGCAGCTGAATTTATTAAGAAAGGATGTGAATATGTTGTTGATTTGTTGAAAGGATATTCAGTGTATGAATGGATTATGGTGAGGTGCCTGAGGATTGGCGGAATGCATATACAGTGCCACTGTACAAACACAAGGGGGATAAAGGTGAGTGTTACAACTACAGAGGTATAAGTTTGTTGAATATACCTAGCAAGTTATATGGGAGGGTATTAATTGAGAGGGTGAAGGCATGCACAAAGCATCAGACTGGGGAGGAGCATTGTGGTTTCAGAGGATGTATGGATCAGGTTTTTGCTTTAAAGAATGTGAGAAATATTTAGAAAACAGATGGATTTGCATGTAGCATTTATGAATCTGGAGAAGACATATGATAGAGTGGATAGAGTTACTTTGTGGAAGGTCTTAAGACAATATGGTGTGGGAGGTAAACTGCTAGAAAGGAGTTAGAAGTTTTTATCATGGGTATAAGGCAAGTGTACAGGTAGGAAGAGGGGAGAGTGATTGGTTCTAAGTTAAGGTTGGTCTGCAACAGGGGTGTGTGATGTCATCATGATTTGCTTAATCTCTTTATGGTTAGGGTGGTGAAGGTAAATGGAAGAGTCTTAGAAAGAGGGGCAAGTATGCAGTCTGTGGGGAATAAGAGGGCTTAGGGAATGAGTCAGTTATTATTTGTTGATGATACAACACTAGAGGCTGATTCGAGTGAGAAAGTGTAGAAGTTGGTGACTGAGTTTGCAAGAGTGTGTGAAAGGAGAAAGTTGAGTGTAAATGTGAATAAAAGCAGGGTTATTGTGTTTGGCAGGGTTGAGGGACAAGTTAGATGGTATATACGTTTGATAGGAGAATAACTGGAAGTAGTGAAGCGTTTAGATATCTGGGAGTGGACATGGCAGTGAATGGAACCATGGAAGAGGAAGTGAGTCATAGGTAGGGGAGGGAGATACAGTTCTAGGAGTGGTGAAGAATGTGTGGAAAGGGAGAACGTTATCTGGAAGGGCAAAAATTGGTATGTTTGAAGAAACAGTAGTTCCAACAATATTATATGGTTGTGAGGCATGGGCTATAGATGGGGTTATGTAGAGCATTGTGGATGTGTTGGAAATGAAATGCTTGTTGACAATATAAGGAGTTAGGTGGTTTAATCGAGTAAGTAATGAAAGGTTAAGAGAGATGTCTGGTAATAGAAAAAGTGCAGTAAAGAAAGCAGAAGAGGGTGTGCTGAAATTGTCTGAACACATGGAGAGATTGAGTGAGGAAAGATTTACATAGAGGATATACTATGTGTTAGAAGTGGATGGAACAAGGATAACAGGAAGACCAAATCAGAAATGGAATGATGGAGTGAAAGTAATTTTGAGAGATGGGGACCTGAATATGCAGGAGCATGAAAAGTGTGCATGGAATAAAGTGAACTGGAACACTGTGGTATACCAGGGTCAACTTGCTGCCAATGGACTGAACCAGAGCATTTGAAGTTTCTGGATTAAACAATGGAAAGGTCTGTGGAGCCAGGATGTGGATAGGGAACTATGGTTTCAGCGCAATACATATGACAGCTCATGCATGGATGTGAGCTGATGTGGCCTTTCTTCATCTGTTTCCTAGCAATACCTCGCTGACGCACGAGGTGGCGATGAGGTGTGAGGAAGAGGAGCATAATGTACATGTTATCATTTCTTTTTCTGTTCTTTCAGCATTTGTGCTGTTTCCTGTAGGGTGGTGTGGTGTCAGATACGGATGACAGTGAGCATGGATAAATATGTACATGTATGTATATTATTATTATTATTATTATTATATTCGATCGCTGTTTCCCGCATCAGCGAGGTAGAGCTAGGAAACAGACGAAGAAAAACCCATCCCCCCGCATACACACATATATACATACATGCACAC